>JASGXE010014031.1:0-11767 GCA_030068105.1 Sinentomon sp. SZTP_YWyxl | reverse complement strand
TGCCCAGACCTTAGCCGGGAACCTGCCCGGAGTCGGCGGCCCATGTTGGCGGCCCCTCACTGGGTGGTCAGTGAAAAACCTTTTTCACGCAGCTGGGAAGAGGGAGTGTGCGTACTTCTGGCGAACGCCGCTGGTGCTTCCGTGACTCCCTGCGCTTGTTAACCGGCAGTTGCCGGACGGCGCTCTCGCCGCGCGACTGATGCAAGGCGAACCTTTCCCTCATTGTAGTGCACTGGATAGAGTAGGTACCCACGTACGTAATCCTCTAAAATACTCTCATCTCTTTATCGTGCTTCAAACTTTGGCTTTATCCACCATCCAAGAGCATCTTGAAGTAGGTACCTACCTATTCTTTCATTCCGGTTCTTGAATAAGTTGTCCTGGCTAAATGTAAATTGTGAAATTTCTTTCAAAATCTCAGATCCCCCTTTTCTGCCTCTTTTTTCTCTTTCCTTTTGTTTCTTTGCTTCGTATTTGTTTGTTTGTTTTTTTACCTACATCCCTTTCTGCTCGGAAGTTCTATTTTATTGCGTTTTTCCACTTTTGTGTATTTTTGAGATTGTGAATGGGTATGCATGAGGAGATGAATGTTAGATGATTGCTCAAGTTTGGATCTTGCCTGGTTGTGGATGTGTGTGTGTCTGCTTGGGTGTCTGAAGTGATTGCTATATGACTAGGCCCCGTCCACATTCCGATGATCTCTTCGCGGTCCTTTCCCCTCCTTTTCCCTTTACCCCTGCTTTCGATAATGCAGCCGGACGGTCGCGTTTCCTTCCCATCCCTTCCCCTCCCTGCCCTGGTATATGATGAACCTCTTCCGTTCACAATTGATGATGGCATTCTTCTCATATGTGATCCTATCATTCGATGCGATATCACATTCAAGTCGCTCACGTGTAAGGCAGCTTAATTTTGAAGAGAGCGCACGGATTCGTGTGTGGAACTGAGGTTGATGCTCAGCGGGTATTTGTGCTCCCACCTGTTTGCCAATCTTTTCCTACCTAACCATTTCTCAGATTACTTCCACCCACCATACGAGTACCTGCTGCAATTTGGCAAATTACCTGCTGCTGCGGTAATAGCGTGTCCACACATTCCGATACGCAGGAAGTCACCAGTCGAGTCATCAGAAGATATGAATCTGTTGAATTCCTGAGCTCCTATGACTGCTGTCAAAGAGGTCAATTGCAAATGCATGGATGCAATAGGGTTTCTTTTGAACTTTGACATCTTCCACACATCTTCCAGGAGAGATTGAGAGGGAGAGAGAGAGAAACAGAGCGAGAGAGAGAGATCAAAGTAAAGAGAGGCGTGCAACCAGGAAAGCCAATCTGGTCACTGTCTCTCACTCTCTCTCCCCTCTTTCTCTGCGTGTGTCCAGCTTTGGCCTCACAGCAGAAGTTAACAAGAGGTCAACCGCATACCTGTGCATGGAAACCCCACGGCAAAGAAAGGTTGACAAGCGGGTTGCCTGCTCTCTCCGCCTCCCCTCTCCCTGGAGCGCGAGTTGTGTGATGAAAAAGAGAGGCAATTCAAGAGAGGCAAGACAAGAGATCTCTCACCAAGAAATTCACAAAATATTAAGCTGCCTTACACGCGACCATCTTGAATGTGATATCGCACCAAATGATAGGATCACACGTGAGAAGAATGCCTTGATGATTGCCTTTATGGCATGAAAACCTGTAGAACAGAGTAAATCTGATACCGATACCGATACCGATAACATGACCTAACCTAACCTAACACAACCTGACCTAACCTATTGTGACAAGAGAGTTGCGAAGCGGTGGCAAACATGCCAAATGGCTTGAAGCGGTGGCAAGGCAAAAATGCCAAAATTGATGACGTCACAAAGTCAAACGACGGGATTGGCTGCTGCGATGCTACCGTCCGCGGAAGTGGATTGGAAAAAAATTGTGCGAAAATTATCGCCTGTTTGCAAAACCTGCCTGTTAGATCGCCCAGTACCAATTTCTTGCGGAAACTCTCAATTTTGCAGTGCAATAACAAGGTATTCTTCCACAAAGAATTTTATCGGGCGTTTTTGAAAAGGGGTAATTTTTGTCTCGGGGTAAATCTGTGGTCCGACTTCACTGGCCCTGAGGTGATCGTGTTGATGACGACACCGGACAACCCAGCGAACCATGAGTTGTCGTATTTGCAGCGTGACGAGTTGGGTTTCAAGGGTGAGAAACTTGACCTGGACAGGCAGACAATGGTCGTTCTGAATCCGCTACACTGCGCCAGACCCATCTGCGCAAAAGATCCCTCCTCAAAGGGCCTGACAATGCGCAAATTTTGATTTCTGCGCGATCGAGTTTCTGTGAATTCATCGCAATTGCGCAGAACGTGCGTTTGAATGGCATGTTCAATTTGTTTCCTTTTGAAAATGTGAATGATTTTTTTTTCGTGCAGTTGAAGATTGAAAAGTTATAGAATGCCAGCGGAAATGAACGGTGGCAATTTTTCATTTTGGCCGTCGACGTTTTTTGTCAACGGTCGGCAGCAGACGTCGGAGGAGACATTGTCAACCCATATGACCCATCAATATCACAGACAACAGCAGGAGACAATTCCCAACGTTGACACCGTCAACGCTGAACGTCGCATCGGTGTCAGTTCTGGAACTGGTTTGGATGGTGGCCACTTCCATCAAGGATTCAGCCAGTCGTCATGCGAATCAGGAGGTTTTTGAATTGACTTTTTTTGGACGTTGATGGCAAGCGCTTGTTTTGCATGGGGAGATCCTTGAATCACTGAATGACATGTGCGGTCTAATTTTTAGTCTATATGAGTAACAGAAGAGAGGTTTCTCAACATGTATTTTGTCTGTATGACGCCATGTGAGGTTTCTCAAAAGGTCCCGAAACTGAGATGGATGAAATTATTTTTTTTTGGAAAACTGCCTTCCTCTTCCTTTTGATTCGTTTTGGGCAAACAGTGGTCTCACATAAACATGGGTCTCACCTGTTCTGCAGGTTTGGCCTTTCTGCAGGGTGATTCACAAAAACACTACAGTGCCAAATAACAAATTTTGGTAGAGGTCCTTTCCCCAGAAACCAGAAAGTCTCACGCAAAATGCAAGGGAAAAGTGGACATTCGACTGTCCGCGGGCGATCACCCATTAACTGCCTGTCAAATACGTGTAACCATGTTGCCTTGGTCAACTGACCTCCCAGGAATGGTCCATTGACCACCACTGACAATGCCAGCATGGTAGAATAACAACCCTCGACCATGTTGTCCGGGTTAGACAACCACCCGTGATCATCCGCTGACGACCTTTGACCATTCTGGCTTGGTCAGAGGGAGGAGCACCCATGGCCATGTTATCCCCGTGAAATGATCACCCAAGAAGTGTCCATTGACGACTTGTGACCATGCGAGATGGACAGGTGACCTCACATGACCATTTTATCCCGGTCAACTGACTGTCCACTAATGAAAAGCATGTGCAAATCGGCGCTATCCCCTGATCATAAAAAACGAGCAACCAACTTCACAAGAACTTTGTCAACGCATTGTTTGAAAGCAGTGATTTGTTTTATTGCAGCGCAAATGCTGAAAATCTGGCGAAAACTGGTACAAAAGCGTTGCAATGCGCAAGCGAAAATGGTCAAGCATGGGGCGATAATGGAGGGCAAACTTCCCCACATAACTTCCAGACACGAAATTAGTATATCAACAGGGATGGGCAAGGTAGGGTACCTTAGAGGGGGGGTAAAGAGGTCTACGACGGGGGGGGGGTAGGGCACCGAAAATGCAGGGGGTCTGGGGGGCCGTGCCCCCCAGCAGGGGTCCAGGGGGCAGCGCCCCGGCAGGGGGTTTGGGGGACAGCGTCCCCCAAAAGCTGAAGCTTTTTTGAAAAATTAGGGGTCCGCAGATGCCATTTCAGGTCCGTTTTTCCTTATCCTGGAGGGTTTGCAGTCGCAATAGATGGAGCAAGGAAATAACTGTCAGACACGACTTTCTGGATGAGTTTTTTTTTCATTTTACCATTTTCTGTAAATCAAAACAGAAAGTACAAAAGAAACAGAATGTAGCTATTGAAGTCCTGGGGTGTGCAGGGCACACACCAGGACTTCGGCCAAGGGTCCCCTCGGAAAAGGCTAGGGGGTAACATCGGCCGAAGGTCGAGGTTACCCCCCCCTAGCCTTTTTCCAGCAGGGGAATCAAAACAGGAATTACAAAAGAAACAGAATGTTGCTATTGAAGTCCTTCCTGGTGTGTGCAGGACACACGAGGACTTTGGCCAAAGGTACCCTTGGAAAAAGGATAGGGGGTAACCTGAGCCAAAGGCCGAGGTTACCCCCCCCCCTGGCCTTTTTCCGACAGGGGAATCAAAAAGGAAGTAGGTACAAAAGAAACAGAATGTTGCTATTGAAGTCCTTCCTGGTGTGTTCAGGGCACACACCAGGAAGGACTTTGACAGCAACATTCTAGGGTGGGGGGTAGGAGGGGAGTAACCTCGGCCAAAGGCAGAGGTTACCCCCCCTAGCCTTTTTCCGACAGGGGAATCAAAACAGAAAGTACAAAGAAACAATGTTGCTCCTATTGAAGTCCTGGTGTGTGCCCTGCACACACACCAGGACTCTTTTCCCACCTTTTTCCGAAGGCCAAGGGTACCGTCGGAAAAAGGCTGGGGGGGTAACCTCGGCCGAAGGCCAGGGGGGGTAACCCCCCCTACCCCCCCTATGCTCAACCCTGTATATCAACCACACACTACGCACTGTTTGTCATTAGCACTCGGAACAGCCGAGTCCACGGAACAGCCGAAATGCCATCAAACATCGACGAACGGGAAAATTGGGGAATTCCTTGCGCTAAGCCGCGCTCTGAAAAAAACCTGAAACTGGTCAAAACCGACGTGTTGCCAAACCTGGGTAGCCGGATGACCATGACACCAGCAAAATCAGCTGTTGACCAAGATATTGAAGACGACGATTTGATCTGGATTGCCGGCGCTGGAAGTGGAGTTCTTTTTTAAAGTATGACCGACAAAAGGCAGTTAAACTTGATGAAACTGGTCTTCTGACGACTGTTACCAGATCGTGAAGACAGTAAGACCACCGTTGTCCTGCCTTGACCACTTTATTCAGGGCAGCGATCCGTTTTCTTTGACTATTGTTTTCCTTAACCAAGGAAAGGGCGTCAACCGACCGGTTTCAGCTGGTCATATTTTTGCCGGTTCTTCTGCTTGCTCGTCGTGGGCAGGGTCGTGCAATATTTCTCTAGCCTTCCTTTTCAACCACTGCCAGGTGTGCCACAATTCACAAGCACTGTCATTGCGTTCACGAACCCTGCTTATTTTGCAATGATCTTTTCCTTATCGTTTTTCAGACAGTTCTGAATTGTCACCCCTTTCCACATCGGCAGCAGATCCGCGTCTGGCATCACCAAACGACCAGGGCAGCAACCACTGTCCGAGCAACGGCTTCTGCTCGAGTCAAGAGATCTCGAGATCAGGCGGCTCGTCTTTGCCAATGGCCAGAGGTGACACGGACGTGAGCAGCAATATCAGCAACGGTCACATGAATGGTGTCCTGACCCTGTGCTCCATCTGTGGTGACAGGGCGACGGGAAAGCACTACGGGGCTTCGTCATGCGATGGCTGCAAGGGGTTCTTCAGGAGATCGGTCCGGAAAAATCATCAATACTCATGCAGGTAATCTCCGGCAAAGATGCAAAAACCGTTATTTTCACTCTGTGCATTTTTTGCCGAGATTGGGGTACAGATGTTCTCATTCTTGCAAAAATTTGAAAGTAATCTGCTTTTGAGAATAGACTGTGTAGTGGTGTGGAGCTGGGGCTCGTTTGCGGAAAAGCGCATTGAAAACTAACGTAAATTAAAGGGGTTAAACGCAGGCGCTATAATCTCAACTATTTTATCCGTTGCAAACTTGATTGCCCCCCATTGGGATCGTTTGTATAGTGGATTGTCCCACGCCAGGCTCAAGTAAACTTTGACCTGAATTCGATTGTCCCGTCGATGCCCCCCGTATAATGCGTTTGACCCAAAAAAAGAAAGCTGCCAAACCCAACCAAATATATAACCCAACCCAGCATACACTGACCAAACCAATCTCAACAATCCATGCATCCAAACAACCATATCCAAAATGCCATCAGGAGCTCCAGCCATTTCTGCTGGCATGGCTACAGACGAATTTCTGAGAGGGAGCCCCGTTTGCGCTCCATTTGGCGAATTTGGGTTCCATATGGTCCAATTTCCGTGAGGCCACTAGTGGATATTTTCAGAGTCCATCATGCTCAGGTGAGTCGTTCAGGGAGAGAGGGCGCATCTCTGGTTTCGTTTTACCCTATAAAATTGGACAACCCCCGCCACTCCTCATGGAACATAGTGAAAAATTCCGAAGCCCTGGCTAAACTAAGGGCTTATCTTAAGTCTGCAAATAATGGCTCTCAGCATTTCCACGCATTTTATGCATCAATTTGTTTCGAGGAGAAAAAAAATTAAATTTTGGGTATATTCCATTGTCTATTGGAATTTTAAAAAGTCTGCGCGAGTCTTAACCAAGATGTTTTTCCAAATGTTATGCAATGTAATGTTATTCAAAACATGTTAATCTAACAAAACGAAATGTTGCATTTATTACCGTAGATTTAGTCGAAGCTGTTTGATCGACAAAGACAAGAGAAACCAGTGTCGTTATTGCAGGCTGAGGAAATGCTTCAAGGCAGGGATGAAGAAGGAAGGTTAGAAACTCGTATAGGTCAAACGTACCTATATTTGCTGTCAACATTTTTAACATCAGAAGGGTTGTTCTTGACAGTTCTTGTGCGTGCATGACCCAACCCAAAACTCAGGCACTATCGGCAGATTTTATTAAACCCACTTCCATTATGATGTGGTGTTGGTCAGTCAATTAACTCAACATTGGATTATAACCTTTTGATATTTTGTAATCAAACGCAATTGTCTTTTGCGGGGGTTGTTTTCGCACGGTTTTCCTCTCACGTGGCAAAAACATAGGACGATAGGTGTTTTTCTGCCTTGTGGACTATGTGACCGGCATGTCCTCGAGAAGAGGGGAGAAAACGAAAACATGGACGACTTCACATTCCACAATCCCAAAAAATGGCATGACCATACCAGACATGTTTTGCATGGGAAGGGGCAATTTTCTGGATTTTGTGCTCTCGGATGTGCATGGGAGGGGAGGTGGTGAGTTGTCCTCTACCCTAAAATGTCAACACCCTCATGCCATAGCCATTATGATGTCGCCATGTGGCCATCACTAATGTAATCTTCATTATTTGAGAGAACACAACGAGGGGACAATCGAGAACACCTCAATCAGTCAAGAGGGGACAATCGAGAATCTTGGATCCTAATAATGGGGTGGTCCTATGTTTCTTGTTAGGCTTTTCCTTCTTTGCATAATTCCTCGACAGTTGTCGGTTGAGTGACATGACGACTATCTCGTAAAATGGGTGTTGGTGCATGTGACGAGCTTCCAATGGCAGCATTGCAGGTTATGGGAAGACTTTTACCAAGCTCTCAAAGTTAGGTTAGTCTAGATAAGACCTCATGAACATGGAGGGCTCAACAGTAAGGTAGCCTGAGGTCCCGGGAGAGTGAAAAAGCAAGCAACCTAAAAATAACTAGAGTCATGGAAAAAATTAAAAAAAAAAACATACGAATGCCCCAGTACTTTGGATACTGAATCTGTTCTGGATTGTCCCCCTTAACTCATTGGCCTGTTCTCGGATTGTTCCCCTTTCTGTGATCTCAGTTTCCCGCGAGAAATGCGGGCATTCCCATTCTAATTTGTCTCGGGTGCTCTGGATTACTTCCCGTTTGAAATTCCATTCTCTTTAGAAATGAGGTGATTGGATATGCTAATTCTTGTTACGTTCTTTCTGACGTTGAGCAATTTTTTCTTCTTCTTGTTCTTCTGACAGCTGTACAGAACGAACGAGACAGGATCAGTCTTCGAAAGACCAGTTACGACGAGACTGGAACAGCCTTCTCCTTGTCAGTCAGTGTCCTGGTCAATGCAGAACTGCTTAGTCGGCAAGTCGGATTGGCGTCAGAGGTCAGTTGTTGTTCTTCACTTCTTTGGCAGTGTCGTTTGTGTTTTTAGTTGAATGAGTTCATGTCTGCTGCCCAATCTTTCTGTGGCAGACCCCCCAGTGCCGAATCCACAAACATCCACAACACCCCATTAATTGATGTTCGCTCACAATTAAGAAAGAACATCAAGGCTGTTTTGGCGACAATTTTTTTTATCATCCTGCCCTTGTCCTCACCCTCTTTTTTGACACATCGCTCTGGCATTGTTGGCAGAGTTCCGTTGTTGAGAATATGCACAACGACATTGGAAACAGAAAATGGAACGTTTGCCAACTTTATGTCCCCCACACGGGTGTTTTGAAAGCAATCCATATAATTTGGCAGCATGTCAATGTTTTGGCACAAACCTTTTGGCATTGATCCCGTTTGTTTTGAATTTTTTCTCTCTCTCGTGAAACTGGAATGACGCTTCCTCGCACATCTCTCGGGACTGTGCCTTTCCCAAGGCGGACATTTCAGCTTTCGGAAAATCTTCAGCCCATTTGAGCAATTCTCTACATTCGGAGCACGCACGAGCCACAAGCGGTTTTCCTGGTATTCACTGATGGCCGACTGTTGTTGCTTCGGTCAACGAAAGGCTCACAGTTAAATCCCATTATCCCAAACCGTTGACCCTCAGATGCTTCTGGCGATGCGAGTTTGTCTGCATTTTTACACCACAGGAATCTGCTTCTGTCTCCAACTGAAATTCCATTGAACTGCAACTGCATAATATAATATGGGTTCTGATATGAGAGAAGCATTTATTTGCCCTGCGGTATTACAATTTTGCAAAGATAGTCCCACAGCCACACCAATTCCGACTTTGATGCCCGCTTCCTTTTCTGCCTGTTTTTCACAGTAACATTTTCATACAGTAACTTTGACCGAAGAGCTGCATATTTTTCCTTTTTGTACGCATTTCTCCCGACCGTGTTAATTGCTCTGGAGAATGAATTTCTTGCAATACAGCCAGTAACTACGAAATATCCGCCCTCATCCGCAGTTTAATCTGCAGCTTAAAATTTCAGCCAACGTTGAAATAATGAAGAGACCAGCTTTGATAGAGACGTTCATTTTTCAGTTCTCAATCCGCCCGTCCGCAGTTGCGAGGTCAATTCAGACAGATTGCAGTTTTTCAATCCAGAATTGACCGGTTGACACCGAAGAACCGATCGTGGCTAAAATTAGATTTGTTGTTTTGCGATAAGGCGATCGACGGAATTGCAGGGAAGACGAAACGGGTTGAAAAATCGCTGCTGATAAGACAGAGTTTGAAAGTTATTTTTGGAAATTTGGGGTCCCTGAATTGGGCCAGCGCCAGCCAAAACATGTTTCGCTCGAATTTACGCGTGTAGTGAGGGTCGTTAACGGGCGTTAGCTTCCTTGACGATCATTTGCAAGAATGGCAACTCCCCACAGAATTACCTGCAAAGAAAATCAAAACGGCACTCGTTCATTGCACTTGCAGCTAAATTCGCCAAGTATACCTGATCTTACTTCGCCTGTCGAAAGCTTTGGAACGCTATTCCAGAGCTACCTGGCTGATCCAATATTTTGAGCCAAATAAATTTCCATCTTGGGCTTCTTTTGATCAGCTCGGTAGCCCTGGAATAGCGTTTGGAAAAGCATTCTACAGACATTTAGTCGGCCATACAGCAGGCAGATAATATCTGACATGGCAAATAAAAAAGTAAAAAGACAAGGAAGCTGAGGCTTGCTGCTGGAATTGAGAAATACTAAAGAGAAACTTTAAACCGCGCGAACACTTCTGAAAAATAGTCAGGTATGCTCTCGAAGTTCTTCATGTCTATTAGCGACCCTTGAGACACCCGGATGAGATATTTAACTATAATAAAGCGTCATGGCTCCGAAAGGTCAAACAGGCTCTCCGTGCAAAAGGTGGCGGTCGCCTTTGCCAGCACCACTTTGTTTCGTCTGCCAATTGCCATCAATCCAGGACACGAAATACATCATTTAAAAATCCCTCGGTTTGCTTATCGGCTTATCTCTCTCTGGATGACTAACACATTGATTTATTTTTGCGCCCAAAATACAACAGTTTGAAGTTGTCAAGATAAACTGAGAGGAAAATTGACAGTTCGCGCAGATAAGTTATCGAGTTACGAGGGTTGTACAAAATTTATCGTCCCTGACCATCTTTCGCCTGGAGCCACTTGAGAATTGCTATTTAGTCTTTTTATCAGATCTGCTCTGCAGGTTGTTCAATTCAAGAAATTTTTGACTTTTTGTGCGCGGTCTGACACAGTTGTGCTTGGGAAACTGCAGTCGATGAAGGAGAAATTGTGACATGGAATCCTTCTTGATATGACAACGCACCCACAATAGTCAAATTTCAAAAGCGATTATTCAACAGGAAATAGTTGCAAAATTTGAATTACGAACTAACCACTCATCCATTTGCCAAACAATCCCCCCATGACTTTCATGTGTTCCCTCATGACTTTTCGTCATTGGCAAATCGTTTTTCTCGCAGGCAATTCTTCATCTTGGCCAAAGATAAAGAAATGCCTGCGAGAAAAACAGTTTGTCAATGACAAAGAGTCATGAAAGTTGCGATTTACTGGCTGGAGGGGCAGACAGCCCCCAGGAATTATTATTATTATTATTATTACAACACAATACTGCCACAAAAGGTACGTGGTGGCAGGACGACGAAAAGCATTCTGAGTCAAGAATTTAAAAGTGAGATGGAATAAGCACACACAAAAGCAAGGAAAGGGTCACAATTTAAGAACGATGTGCGACGCCCAGGGATGCCAATGTTCTTGCGACTAGCGGGGATAGAGGTGGAAGGCTATTCCAATCTCTGATCGTTTTAGGAAAGAAAGAATTGAATAAGGCATTCGTTTTGCAAATTGGAATACAGAGGGAAAGACCATTGTCCGTTCTCCGTTGAATGGGCTTGATGGAGTAGCCAGGAGGCATCGAAAAATTCACAGACTTGCAGATTATTTCAGAGAAAAGCTTCAGGCGATGTTCTTTTCGCCTTGAAGCCAGTGAGTCTAAATTAAGGTTTTTCATCAAGCCGGTAACGCTGACTGTCCGCGCATACGATCCAGTATCATCGAGAGGCTCGTCTCTGAATTGCCTCAAGCTTAGAAATCTCAAGCTGGCAATCAGGATCCCAGACAGCGCAAGCATATTCAAGCACAGGCAAAATAATCGTCTTGAAGGCTTTTAGTTTCGCCTTGGGAGGAAAATCTCGTTTCGATTTACAAAAGCGAGGGTTTTCCTGGCTTTATCGCAGACATAAGTAATGTGGTTTCGCCATGTCAAATTGCAGCTGAGAACAACACCAAGGTACTTAATGCGATTAACAATTTCAAGGGGGTGGGTGTTGATTTCATAGACAACGTCACTCACAACATAAGTTTTGGATGGTCTGGCAAAGATCATGGCCTTTTTTGTCAGAGTTAATCTGCATGCCCCAGGCGTCACACCATTGGGAGACACGGTCGAGGTCCGATTGCAAATGCTGAGTATCATGGGAGGAACTAACAGCCCGATAAATTACAATGTCATCAGCAAACAGACGAATATGGGAAGCAAGACCAAATGAAATGTCGTTGATGTAAATCAGAAAGAGTAGCGGGCCAAGAACGCTACCCTGGGGCACACCAGAGTGGACGGGGGACTCAGTGGAAAATTCATTCTTAACGGAAA
>JASGXE010014030.1:0-11175 GCA_030068105.1 Sinentomon sp. SZTP_YWyxl | reverse complement strand
AATTTTTTGTTCCACGACCTTTGGAATGGCCCAATAAGAAAAAGGCCATGCCTAGCTTTTTTGGAACACAGCTTTTTTCTCAGCGCAGCAACTGAGCATTTTTCACAATGCTGAAGTGGTAAGTGGCTCAGCCCCCAGACCCCCCCCGACTGGGTCGATGCCCAGTGCCTTCCCTGAAGATTTCCCCTCCCGCGAAAATCTGAGACGACGCCTTGGAGGCAGTGCTTTCCATGCTGTCCATCTGCACCCCTGGTTATGCAAGAAAACGCGGAGAAGGAGGCAAAGAAGTGCCGAGATCTGTCAAAGGGTCAATCCTGGACCTGGTTAACAAACCCTGCCGCGACTTTATATGGCAGGCTGGGGCCCCCAGCGAGCAATTGATTTTTCCGAGAGGGGACAGGGTTAGGTCAGGTTCAGATAGCTTTAGGTAAGAAAAATATGTGTTTTTTCTTGCGAGTACAGGGCCCCAATCGAGCGTTTTGTGTCTAAAGTCGCGGCAGGTTTGTAAAAACGCATCCTGGACCATGCGTGGTCCATCATGTATTTTATGCGCAATAGGTTTAGTTTGTGCCATGCCAACATGACATAACAAGGACTGACAAGTGATCACAAGGCCTAATGAAATGGCATTTCAGTAGGCCTGATAGAAATCAGCAACCTCACTGTGGTCATGGACTCCGATCACGCAAATTTCTGTGGGTGTTGGTTGTGCTTTGCTGGTCAAACAAAGGTCTCGAATACTGTTGCGTAATCCCAGTAATCCCAAGATGCCCTGCTGTCAGCGCAGTGGAATGGGACATCGCAATTGCTTTTCGCCGTCACATTTCCGTACGCACATGTATAGTGGCGGCGGAATTAATGTAGGCCTACTCATACATGGTTATACTCTTTAATAAGCGATATCAAAATCTGACACCTGTAGAAAGCTTTGTTGCCAACTGACGCTTTAATTTCTACCGCCTGCATGAAAGTAAAAAAAAAAGAAAAAAATGTTTCGGGGGCAACAGCTAAATGGGAAAAACACATGTATGGGTACATTAATTCCGCCGTTGCTATACTTATATAGATATTCCCCCATGCGAGATATACCTGTGTTCAATGTAGGCTTATCCGCTATGAACACCCGAAGGTGAAATTATTAATGCTCGATGCGACAGTCTTTATTATGAAGTGAGTAGGTCACCACATCATTATCATCAGCGCTGGGTTGATCCAATTTCGCCTTCAGTTCGTTGTAACGGCGAGAAAACATCGATCGTTCGGAATTAAGGACGAAATTGCACAGGGTGATTCTGAAAAACTCCATTGCAAAAAACATCGCCTGATGCCGCGTTTTCCTGTTTATTTTTCGGAGAATGGTTCAACGATCACAGACAAGGCCAGGATGAGTTGGGGCAGGTTTAGGGTTAGGTTAGATTAGGTAAGGTTGGGTTAGGTTCGGTTGGGTCAGTTTTTGTAAGTTTAGGTCAGTCTAATTCGTTCTTGGCAAATCAGGAGCTTCCGCTAGTTCATTCGCAGCAACAATGGAAAAGAAACCATGTTGTCATAGAAACAAAACATGGAATTGGTGCGGCGGAATTAATGTGTAGGCAAAGAAAAATTAACTGTCGGGTAGAGTAGGTACGTTGCAAAAAACCTGTCACATATTGACATATACCTATACAGGGGAATGGGAGATGATGATTTCCATTTGCAAAATTCTTGTTACACATATGGAGACGTAATGGAAGAAGGTGATTTGCTTTAACAAAATACCTACTTGTAACACATATTGGCTTAGTTCTTGACCGCATAGTGATTCTTGTTCGCTGGTTGTCCCATCCAAGCCAATATGTGCTATGTTTCAAGTATTTTGCAAAAGGAAATCACCTTCTTCCATTACGTCTCCATAGGTATGTGTAACAAGTACGAATATTTTACAAATGGAAATCATCATCGCCCATTCCCCCTCTATTATGTTACAGGTTTTTTGCAACGTGCTATGCATGTAATAAAATGGAGCAACAATGCAGTTTTTCAAAAACTCAACTCCGCAGAAATAAAAGTTTTCCTTTTTTAACCTTTGTTGCAATGGGACACTTTTATTTCTACTCGGATAACAGGGGCCACAGTCAAATAGTGAAAACAGTGTTCCCGACAGTTATTTTTTCTTTGCCTGTAGGTACCTACTCATGAATGTGTTTTCCCATTTTTAAGTGTTGCCTCCGAAAGTTTTTTCTTTCTTTTTACTCTTTTATCCAGGCGGTAGAAATTAAAGTGTCAGATTGCAAGAAAGCCTTCCAGAGGAGTCAGATTTTGACCTCGGTTTCGAAATAGAAGTTTAAATTTCTGCTATGCATGTAGTTTTTGGCAAAGTTGGCAGGTCAGGATCTGTTTGGATGCGTTTGGAGTTTTTGGTTGGGTCGGTTTGGGTAGCTTGTTTGCGCTTCATGAGATTTGGGAGCGAGATCCAGACAGCCAGTGAGATTTGGGATCTGTTGGTTTTGAGAGTGGGAACTTTCAGTGTTTCAGGAAGCCCTACACACCAGGTGCTTTGCAGGAGAACCAAGGAGAAGAGCCCAGAGTGTCCTCCCAAGTCCCCAGTCCCAGGAAAGCTTTCAAGTCCGTTTCCGGCAGACACACTGGTTGTGGGAAGCCTTCACTTCCATCTTTGGAACACAAAGAAAAGACATTCAAAAAGCACAAAGCCCAAGAAAAAACCAGTGATCTTGCTTTCTTCTTCATCTTCACTGGAAACAACTTTGAACCAAGATTGCAGCATTGGTGGACCCACACCCACCCACATCTCCCTCTTGTCGAAAACAGCATTCTGGCTTCTTCGCCGCATGCACTGAATCAAAGCAGCCAGCAACTCTCCTCCCCCTTCTCTCCTGAATCGTGAACACCGACACAACACCGCTCGGCCGACTGATCATCTTCGGTGTTCGTCTGCACTTCACAGAAGACAGCCAGGCAGTTGTCTGGGCGACCCGTGCATCGTGCATTCGGGATTTGTGCAGCATTGTGAATCTTGAGTTCGAAGAAAGCGGATGGTGGCGTTTGCGGGTGCTGCATCTGAACGGCGTTTGCTGTGATTGCGGTGGAGTTCTTCTCGCCGAGATTGCGTTTGGGTTGAGTTGACTTTCCAGCAAGCTTTCATGGAATGGATGGGAAACTGAGACAACAAGATGCGAATCACCTGAAGTTCGACCTGTGAAACGAGTTATGTGCAGTTCTTGGGGTGGAAAGTAATTCCGGTTTTCGGTGATCGGTTCTTGGAATTGCTGGCCTGTCCTGGTCAAGGGTCTGCAATTGCTGCCTGAAGTTCGCTCTGGAGTGCTAGTTTGGTCCAAATCAACAGAAAAAATTCTTCAATTCGTGCACAACAATTATATCATTGGAAGAAGTTCATCATTCTCTCTTGGAAGAAGAGAAAAGGAAAGTCGGCAAATGTTCCCAATCTCTCTTGGAAGAAGAGCAATCGAAGTGCAGCGGTGATATTTTAAATTTTCGTGGCAATGTGCTAAAGGTTCCCAAAATCCTCTTGGAAGAAGAGAAACTCCAAAGGTCCCAATCTCTGTTGGCAGAAGAGAAACGCTAAATGTTCCCAATCTCTCCAAGAAGAAGAGAAATCGTGATGCTTCAAGACACTCTCGTGGCAATGCGCTAAAAGGTTCCCATTGTTCCCAATCTCTCTTGGAAGAAGAAAATCTCTTGAAGTTCCCAATCACTCTTGGAAGGAGAGTGATATTTTTCAAACATGTGCCTGGAAATATTGTCTTCGTTGAAACGTTACAAGAAGCATTTTACTTTGGTGGTGCTGTTTAATGCCATCCTCCTGGCTGCTTTTGCACAAGCTGCCAGGACGACCTTCGATGTCCATTGGAACACTTCAGATCCACGGTAAGCCAAGCGACCAAGCTCAATGAAATCGGCCCTTTAGTTTATTTTGGCATCAGGCCGCATTCCCCATTGCTACTCACCCTCAGGTTAAACTCAATAGCCAATTCAATGGAAGAGTTGTGTTGCGAAATTTTCATTTCTATGCGAAACTCTTATTATTTTTCCATTGTTGCAAAGGACGTATCCGTCTGCTGAATTGACTACATTGAACTGAAGCTGGTTTGTGCAGTTACAGTGGGGAATAGGGTCGATTGTTTCAAGAGATATTTCCATGACAAGCCACCATTGTTGCAAATTGCCTGCCTGTGCTGAAGCCAAGTGGGGTTCTAATCCCATTCAAAATTAATAGGAGGAGTTGAACCTTTTGAATTGGCGTGGGCCTCTATACCTACCAACGAAACGGAATTCTCGATTTAGCATTTTGATCTTTTCTCTGTGACGGTTCGGTTTGACGAGGGGTCAAAAAGCTTTCTCGCATGAGTGTTGGCCAACGGCCATCCTTCACGCCACATTTACCAATTTTCGATTCGATGTCGTCTGCTTCATTGAAGGGATTTTTTAATTTGGAATTTGTGCGGCTTGAGATGTCTCCATTCCCGTTCCATTTTGCCCACCGGCACAAGAACATTCGGCCGTATGCACGAAAGCTACTAACCCTAACCCTAACCCAAAGCTTGAAAAAAGTCAATTCCACATTCAGATGCACCTTTCTCAACGGTGGAAAAGGAACACTGTTGTGCATTAGAAATAAAATTTTCCAACAGATTTCTATGCCTGCATAAAAATGTTATGCAAAGAATTCTGTTGGAAAATTTGATTTCTGTGCACAACAGCATTCATTTTTTCAAGTTGAGAAAGGTGCATCTGAATGTGGAATTGACTTTTTCAAGCTAGAGTCAGGGTACTGGCTTGGTGCATTCGGCCGATAATCTTTCGCACAGTCGGACAATGAAGCAGGGCAAAATTAGACAGTGATGGAGACGTTCTTCCAACGAATGATGTCGTCCTGGTTGTTTCTCAGCGTCTGACAAAATTGGTACATGCCTCTCACATGCCTTTGGGGCGCTGTGAATACCGATTGATTTGAGATTCCAGGTTGGAAAACCTCTGCGAAATAGTGAAAAAAAATACATCATCTTCATTGAAAGGAATTCACATGATTCCATACGACACTTTCAAAAAAGTACCAAGAAACAATATAGCCCAGGTTGACATCAAGTGGCACAGTCGCAGGTTCACAGAGGAAAGGAGAATTTTTGGCAGATAATTCCACTCACAAGCAGTCCGGAAAAAAGCTATGATAATGTTTTGCGATTTTAATGGGTTTAGATAATGGCCTCGAAGAATTTTAGCCTGCACGTTTCTTCAAGGGAGATCTTGAAAGGCAAGTGCAGGTATGCCCGTGACGTTTGCATCGAAAGAGCATTCTGAATAGAATCGAGTGCAGCTCGTCTGTGAATCTTATCCAATAAAGAAATAGGTGCAAGTCAGAAATGGATTCCACACTTCACATGCATACTCAAGTTTGTTTTATGTTAAACCAAACATTAAGGTCAATGTTGCAATTTTGCACCATTTTTCGAGTTCATTTTTGTTGTCTGTTGGCCCTTGATACAGGAAATGTTGAAAGCACAGAATGCCGAAATGTTGCTTGAGCAGCTCAAGAATAGCGCGATTTCGGACACGTTTTTGGATTCCGGATGCATTTCACGTCTGCAAGCACCGCACCCAAGCATGGGCGATGTCAAAAATTAGCATTGAAAGGCCTACAATCCAAAACGAAAAATGAAAAGGAGGAGGCAGCAGACCTGGGGGATCAGCCGAAATCGTGCCGCAAGGGACCAATCCTTTCTTTTCTGCGGATGCTCATTGCGCATTCGTTGTCAAACACACAGCACATGATCACGAGTCAACCGATTGTGTTTGCTCGAAATCACGCCTCTGAACACGTTAACATACATCATTTTGTCATCAATTGCAGCAGTTCTCCCTTCAAGTTAAATTTGGCGTCAATGTGATGTCAAATTTACCGTTGTCCAAACAAGAAAGCCAAATACAGGCCTACTGAGAATAGGCTTGCATGGGGAAACACACCAAAGTGTCCATTGTTGCTTGCTGGATGCTCGAGTCTTCTTGACGAATCTGATGTTGGCACTCGTCCGTTTTCTTTTTCGTTTTTTCCCTCGCTTTTTTGTTCTTTTACAACAAACACTCTTTTGTTTGATGTTTTAAGCATGTAGATTTTTTGTATTGTGTGTAAACGTGTTGAGCAAGCAAACATGCGAGTGTTGGCCCATTACCTACCGTCAGCAGGCGAAGTAGGTAAACTTTGCATGCCAAGAATTTATTTCCTGATGGACAAATATTTTGACAGAACTTTGTTGTTTTGGCCCAAAATACTTCCTTGTGGTGTTTGTATTCGTGGTGCCATGAGGTGTGATCCGTGAGGTTTTGGAACCCTCGGATTACTCAGAGAAGGGTCCGGTGCTGGAAGGCAAAATGACATCGGTGGAAAGTTCGGTGCGAAGAGCTCGATTTTCGAATCGAGCTTTCAGGCTGATTTTCAGATTCTTGTGTGGTGGGTTATTCCCAAGAATGCTTGCTGACTTTTCGCATTTTCCTGGTAAGTTTGAAAACACAAATGTGCCGAAAAAGCGTTGAGAGCTTGAATCACCGTTCTCAGGTATCCTTGCCACCAAGACCTCCAAATGATAGTTGACAGCAATTATTAATGTCAAGCCACTCTTTGTCAACGTTCATTTTCGCAAGCATCAGCTTTGCCACCAATATACCCCCACACTTTAAAAAAATTGGTGGCAAGCTGCCTACCAAGTGGCAAAACGCATTCCATAGGTACCTATACCCAATTGCTGCCAACGTTCCACTGTTTTGGCAATTTACTACCAATTGGTGTCAAATGTCACGCAAACCGGAAAATGGTTCCATCCAGCGGTGATTTCAGACATTGCTCACTATTTCGTTGTCTACATGTTACCACAAAATTTGGAAAATTGCCACCCATTTTAGTACGTTATTCTTTGCCACTCTTGGTTACCATGTCATGGAATCTTGAACAATCTTGTTGGGATTCTTCGCTCTATTGTCACGGCTGTTGCAGTGTAGCTAAGGTCAGCTTGTGCAGTGAGGTTTCTTCCACTGATAATCAAGGCAGTTTAAAGGAGAGAAGAGGAGGATAGGAAATTGTAAAGGTGTAAAGACAATTAACAAAGGACGAGAGGGAAGAAAAGGACTAGAAAAAGAAGGAAGCAGAAGATGCCCAGGCCATCATGGGCCAGGAGTGAAGTGGAAAAGCAATAAAGAAATCAAAGAGGAAGCGTAGAGTGTTTTTGGAGTGTGTTTGTTGGTGGCGAATTGCTAAACACGAGACACAGGCACACTCGCCTGCCAGCGGCCTTCCTTGAACATCTCCCTGGACAGGCCAGCGGGCTGCGGCCGAGCTTGGCCCTGCATCACCTGGAATGGAGGATCACTGATCACAGCGTGATGATCGAGGTGGATGGTGGATGCCTGGCCTGTCTGCATGAATGAATGGATGATGCCCATGTTGTGTTGAATACTCTGAGGTGTAAAAGATAGAATTGCCCAAGCTGGAGAGAACGAAACACGAGGGCAGGGTGTTGACTCAAAACACTTGTTTCTTTGCACTGCCATAAAGAGTTAAAAGTTGTTGTTTTTTCAAAGCTCTTTTTCTCGTTTGAATAAAGGAAAAGCTCGACTTTGGGTACTCTTTGCAGGTCTTTAGCTATTCTCAGGGTACTCTGAGTCCAAGTTCCTTGCTTCTCTCTTTTTGTTATGGCCGGTACCTACTCTGTCTCCTTACATTACTTCACTCGTTAGCTGCTCTTATCTTTTACTGCTCCAAGTACTCTTACTGCATATTACTTTTTTTCTCTTCCTACTCTTTAGCTCCTTTATTAACTTAACTGTTTAATTTTCCTTTCCTCTTCACCAAAAATAAAAAATAGAAGAAATAACGAAAAAGAAGATTCTTTGCTCGTTTTGACGTACTGCTTCTTTCAATCATGTTTGCACCAACGCGACACCCTGTCCGTACCAATACCTGTTCATGAGATGCACACCTATCAGATGTAATAAAAAATTTTAAAAGCTGGACTCCCAGTTTAAAATGCTGAGCACAAAAACGTGCATCTCTCTCTGCATGGCTGCTATAACAGACCAGAAAAGAACCAGAAGAAGAAGATCGTTGCTGGAAACATGAACAGCAAGACGCAAGAGCATGATTTTGAAGGCTTGTTGCTCATGTTTCAAGTTCTTTTTGCTGAGCATAACACAGCACTGAGCACAGGGCAGGATAAGACAGGAGTGGGAAGGTTACCAGTTGTTCTTGGTTGTTTTCTGTCTTGATTCAAAGACACATCACTGCAGTGACGTCTTCAACATCAGTTGGTGCAGAATGTCAAAAGGAATCCTACACTTGACCTGATGCCGATGCGATTCGTTTACGGTTCATGACACTGCAGCATTAGCATGGCGTCAGGCTCTTTTTGCCCCTTATGCAAGAACGGAGCCTTGGCCTGCTGTGCAGTCGTTCCCTATTGAACTGTGACATCCTCGGCCGAATTCCCCATTACAACTCACCCCCAGGTTCAACTCAATACCCAATTCAACAAACGGATGCATCTTTCAATGCAACAATGGAAAAGATAAGCGTTGTGCATAGAAATGAAATTTTCACAACACAAATCTATCCATTGAATTGACTGTTAAGTTAAACCCACGCTCTCTTTTTCGGGCAATCTTTTTTGCATAAAAAGACATTTAATTTCACAGGAGGTATGTCCTTCTATGGGAGGTTGAACTTCTTGGAGGTGTAACTTCTACAGTCTGTCCAGTCTAAGTTGAGCTCTGACCTTTTTCTCTCGTGGCCGAAGGTCAGGGATCTCCAAAATGCAACCGCGGTGTTTGCTCTCCGAAGTTTAAAGAATCCTCTTAAGGGTTCACCTCAAAACCGCTTCACGAAGTCCAGAAGACAAGACATGATCCTTCTTGCCCTGTCGGCATCCCGACTCGCACGACAAATCAAGAAGTTCCCAAGCCCCAAGAAATGAAAAGCAATGCTTGCAAGTAATTCACCCGTCAATATACAAAAGGCCGCATTGGAGCAGATACAGCAGATGAATAATAATACGGTTGGAGAGCCCTGACTCTTTCATGCGACCAGAACAATACGAACGAGGTAAAAGAAATCCGAGGTCAATCGCGGTCAGAGCTCAACTTAGACTGGACAGACTGTACTCTTGTCGTATGTTGAGTTAGGGAAGAAAGGTTAGGTCAAGTTGAGTTAGCTTGGTCAGAATTTTCGAAAGTAGAAACGGGTAGATCACACCTCATGTGAATGGGTATCTGACCCTTCGGCAAGTTCAGGAATTGATTACGACTGCGAGATGGTGAGAAACATGTTTCAGAAAGATACGTCATCTATACGAAAAAAAACCTCTTAAATGCAGTGGTGCATGCTTCTTAGTTCCAGAGGTCCAAGATTGCAAAACAGAGAAATCTGTAATTGAGCAAATCTAATTGCCAAAAATGGAGATTCTATAAGATCTTTCCGTATGATTCTAAATTGTAATTGTAATTGTAATTGTAATTCGTTTACGATATAAATGCAAACATGACAACGTGAATGGGAAATCAAAAAAGATCAGCAATAATTTACAGGCAAACATTTACAACATAAATTAATTCTGCCGAATTCTACGACTCTACCATATAGAAATTCGAAGGGTCTTCCCTCACACGACTCAGGAGGATGCCTCGTAATTTCTTCCTCATATTTGGCTTCTCCAGATTTTTTTGTTAAAATCGTTCAAAGAAAGCATATAACAAAGAGCATTTACCGTTCTTCTTCCTGACTTGTACCTGCGTGCCCCGACGGGGGTTCCTGATTAGGTTCATGCTAAGCCAACACAAAAGGCAAAGACTGCTCTGACTCTTTTCCAGCATTGTTTCAAAGCTTCGACAACAAATTGGCTCTTTCTTTGGCTTTCTCACGCTGTTGTTTTCAATCCAAAAGAGGATCTCTTCCCATTGAACATGCGCTGTGGTGTTCCATTTTGATTTTGCCGCTTTGTCTTGGTTGTTTTGCGATTCCTTTTCGTGTGCGATTCATGGACAGCAGGTACAGAAGCGGCGGGATTAGTATACTCATACATGTGTTTTTCCCATTTAACTGTTGCCACCGAAGCGTTTTCTTTCTTGCTTTTTTTTCTCTTATGCAGGCAGTAGAAATTAAAGTGCCAGATTTCAACAGAGCTTTCTGGAGAAGTCAGATTTTGACCTCGGTATGGAAAAAAGAGTTCTAAAATTCTGCAACATGGAGTTTTTGCTAAACTCTGGACTGTTGAAATTTTTACATGTATGGGTACAACAATTCCGCCGTCACTATACAGATACCTCATTGATGGACTTTCGTACATGTTGTTTCCTTTTTCGCAGGGTGAGCGTGCGATTGAGGTCTGCGGACACAGCTCCCACATGGCATTTTTTTTTCAGCGCTTCATTGAGAGTTTGGCATTTGCACAAATTAAGCTTTTTGCTTCTTCGAGCAATGGCTTGGAAAACTTAGTTCTCATTTTGGTCCACACCGTCGAAATCTTCTCCTGATGAGGAAGACACGGCACCAACTCTCGGTGCACGCTTTCATTACGCACCTTGCGGTTTAATTAGGCTTTCGGGGGGCCACAGAATTATCTTTTCCTTTCATTGGATGTGACTATACGTCTGAAGTGATTCATACAATTATCCCATTGGCCTTGTACGGTATAGGTACACTCACAGAAACAATTATGACTCCTTTCATGTAGGCACCTACATTGGATCATGTGAGTCATTATTGTTCCTCTGGCTGTACCTGAAAAAGATTGAGTTGTCTGTTGAAATGGTTGCCGTGTCTTTTGACTCTTTCACCGATCTCTTTCGCATTTTCATTTCGAACCATCGGCTCTGTGAGCCTTCTCTTCGGGCCACCCTCGCCCGCGCTTTTTGGCGACCCAAGGTGATTGAAAAAGAAAGAATTTCGATTGAAAAAAAACCAAGGGCCACTTGGAAAATTTTCGGAACTGATGGGATTCGAACCCCGAAACTTCATTGTCGGTTGCAAGCGCATCAATGCAAAACTTATGAAGATAGGCCAATTCCGCCCAGAACTGATTGACCAGGAACTGATGGGATTCGAACCCCGAAACTTCATTGTCGGTTGCAAGTGCATCAATGCAAAACTTATGAAGATAGGCCATTCCCCAACTGGAACCA
>JASGXE010014029.1:0-13806 GCA_030068105.1 Sinentomon sp. SZTP_YWyxl | reverse complement strand
ATTCAAAGCAGTCCCCTCCAACATTTAAGCACTGCTGCAATCGGACTTTCTACAAGTGAAAAGCCTCACGCCAGTCGCTTTTGTACAGGGTGTCAAATTAAGATCTGATGGCAATATAAATCTCCTCTTCTGTTGAAAATTGGCGACATGGAGAATGTTTTTTTTTGATTTACGAAAAGCCAGAAGTCGCACAAAACCGAATCAGGTGAATAAAGTGGATGATCAATGACAGTTCGCATTGTTTGCCGCAAAAATCAACCGTTGCCGTTGCTTTATGCGATGAGGCGTTGTCGTGGTGAAGCAGTAATGCCCTCACTTGAAGAGCAACAAGGATTTCTGGCTGGAATTTTGTGGTGTACCAATTAGCTGTAACTGTTGTTTGTTCTTCCAACTTAATTGCCTTAACCAGATCGGTAGTCTGAAAAAATATGGAGGACATTACGTTTTTCATTGCACGCTGTTTCTTCGGTGTCGTCGATGTTGAGTCATTTTCGTGGGCCCGCACCCGACTTTGCCAGCATGTTGGGACGTCCTAAATTGGGATGTATGTCTCAACGCCAGTGACAATACTTGAAATGATGCGATGGCCGCCCTCCTTGGCCATTCTCAGAGTTTGCTGGCTGCTTCGTTCTCGCTCAGCCTATTGGATCTGCATTAACTTTTTGCGGCACCCATAGACAAACGCCTTTCTTCCTGTGCAATTCCTGAAGGAAGATTTTTGCCACTGCTGCAGATCCAATCCCCAATTATTCCTCATTCATTGCAAACGTGTATTTCGGATCATCCGTTACCGCACGTTTCACTGCAGCAACACTTTACTCGGAAACAGCTGTTCTGAGACACCCTGTACGTCCTTCATCAGAAAGAGAATCACGCCGTCTTCTAAATTATGAAAACAACTGTATAGATGGTTGCTCGAGAAGGTCTCTCTCCGCCGAAAGCAAACTCCAGTCTTTCTTTGCACAAATCAACATTTAAACCACACTTAAAGTTGTAGTAAAGCAATGTCCTAAAATGCTCTGAAGCAAGCTCAATTTCTAAGCCACGAAATGGAAAGAAGAAACTGTTTTTATTGTGACAGTACAAAAGCCTGATTGTAAATTTTCTGTTCCAAGATCTTGAAAAACATCAAAGTTCGTAACCCCAACAAGACCCCGTTTTTCAGAAAACAAACTTCCGCATATCTCAAAACTTTCAGAGTGACCTTCGTATTAAAATACCTATCTGGGAATCAAATATCTAATGAACATCAAGGGAGTCTGGTCCCTGCTCACGTAGTTTGTTATCGTCAGATTATTCACACAATAACATTCAGGTTAAAAATAGCTTTGTTTTGGTCCAGAGCCATGATAAATGCCTTTATCATGTGGACAACATGCAATAGTTCTGTATTTCCTTTCCACCCTTTTCTATCTCTCTCCTTACGTTGATTTGAAAATGTTTAAGGACGCTGGCTCATTATCGCAAATTACTAAAGACATGCAGGCTTTTTGGATCATCTGGTCAAAATAAGCGACGAGGTCAGAAACCGACGCGAAAAAAAGCGGAATGAACTTTCCATGAAACGGAATAACATCGAAAAAATGACTTTGGCTTTCATAAACCGATTAAAGAAAAAAGCATGGCATGCCAAAATCTGAAGCTGTCGCCTGTGCCATCACCGGGGCAAAATGGAATCTATCAAAGATAAAACTTTTATTTTTCTTGCAGGTGCTGCTGGATCCAAAATCCAAATCTGTGTCGTGCCGAGTGTTCTACAACTTGGTTTTTATCCGTCTTCGCCAGATTGTGATGTTACACGACAAATTCCATTTTATACCAACGAGTATTCACCGAACTTTTCTTTGAAAATGTGGAAGTGACAAAACAGACACAGCAAAAGACAAATAGATATTAAGCAGGAGTGGTGAGTGGTGTTTTTAATTCAATAACAAGCCTCTCGCTTCAAAATATACTCTTTTGTGTGTGTTACGCAAAGTTAATAGATATGTTATCATTTCTACTCCTCATTCCACTTGAAGATATGAGCTAAGAATGCTCCCAAGTGTGCTCAGAGTGAATTCAGAATTCTTTCAACGATGAAAATTCGGCCGTAAACTTCATTCTCGGCATAGAAATTAAAGTTTTTCTGTGCATTTAAATGGAAGAGTGTGAAGCATTCTCAGCTCATATCTTCAAGTGGAATGAGCTGTTTTGTGCAGAATGTTTCAAGAGTGCCGAGGCAGCCTCGTTGAAATTGATGTTTCAATTTTGATGTCCAATGAAGCTTTAGTGAGCGCAGGTCACACACAACCCGTCGCAGCTGCAGATACGAGCACCTGAGCATGAAATGTTGCCTTTAGATATGAATGTTGGAGCATTTTAGAATATGATATCCGCATCCTGTGTATCCCTGTGCATCCCTGTGTCTCCTATCAAAAATGCTTTTCGTCAGTCGTTTGCTGGGTTTCTTTTCCGTCTCGGTAAAATTGAACTGATTCTCTTCTGTTCCTGCAACAAATTTGCCTGCCTGAAATTTTGGTGAACTGTTTTCTCTTTTTCGGCGGTTGATTTGGAACATGGTTGGGCTGTGAAATTTTTGCAAATAATTTCTCACTTTTACAGCGCTTCTCACAATACTACGTGCAATGTGGGATCACCTCTTTCGCCATAAAACGAATCTGAGGTGTTTCACTCGAAAATAGGGTACCTACGTATGGGCCCAATTCGAGAATTCCGGCAAAAGCAAGGCCGCATGGCCGCATTGCCCGATCATTCAGTCGCCACTGAGTTGTGAGGCTGAGGAGGCCAAAGAGCTCGATCGAATCGATCGATAGCTTCCGCATTGTGATCTTTTTTTGAAATTACAAACTGTTTCAAGCACAGGACAAGAAGTACCACACCCTTGAATTTACGCAATGCAAAATTCAGAACTGCTGCTATAAATATTCGCATCAATTTGGCACGTGACTCTTTTCTACGTGTTGCTCTGCCCCGTTCGGTGTTTGTTTTACGCATATCCAAATTGCCACGGACAATTGATGCCCACAGGGCGGTCGATGACTGGATGCAAAACAAAATGTCGGTTTCACAACTCTCTATATGAGCAGATTCGCAGAGGTATTCAAGCACAGTGGTAATCTGCTTGATGAAGCTGGCACCACACGGTGGAATTTGTGGACTTCACGCCAGCCCCCTGCTAAAATTTCTGGAATTTCCCTACTGGAATTTGTGTTCCTTTTCAAAAATTGGTTGAGAAGGAGTTTAAAAATGTGTGCTCCACCCAATTTTTATGTGGTAGTCTATTTAATATCTGAGAAATGCTGAATTTTTGGCTCCCCACGGCTGAAATTCATCTCTTAACTGGTAGCAAAATGTTTGGCCTTTTTGCGCGACAACACCAAACTTTACTCAACATCACCAAACGTAAAAAATCGAGAAAAATGCAATTTGGATGCAAGTTTGCAAGGATGTTTGCAAGAATGCAAGTTTGCAAGTTTGCAAACAAGTTTGGATGCAAGTTTGCAAGGATGCAAGTTTGAAAATTTCGAAAATTTAGGTTTTCATCTTTATCCGGCAATAAATTTCGCGGTCTAAGATGCCGAAGGCGAAAATCTGGTGTCAGCATTCTTGCGTTCATTGCAGACAGGCACCCTGTGGAATGTCCAAAAAAGGAGTGTGTCTTTGGTTTCAACTTTTTTTTGAATGCCTTCACATTGGAAAAGAATTGGAACATTTTCTCAAATGTGCCTCACGCGATAACTGCTGCAGGCCAATGAGCAACTTACTCGTTTTTTTTTTCTGCGACGCATATGCGATAACTTCGTGTCTCGAAACTTTTTGCTTTCGTTTCGATTTTTTCAATTTGGTTTTCTTTTCTTGAAATGTGACCAATCGAACTTCAATCAAGGCAACCGCAGACACAAATAGGTCAACCGAGAAATATTCGTGATCCTTCGGTTGACAGGGTGATCTCCGACGGCTTACCGGAGTTAAAGTTGGAATGCGACAAATTTGGGACAGATAATGGTGTTCTCACTGTGGATTTCCAATGAAAATCTCCATTACAGGCGCAATCATTTCGTTTCCAATCAGCCGAACATTGTTTTAAATGAAATTTATTTGAGGATCGAGATTTGAGGTGCAACATCGCTGCAAATTTTGCTTTAAGATGCATTAATTGCCTGCGCAGGCGAATATGTATTCCGAAGTGATACATATGAAATAAGGCCTATCAATGAGATTTCCTAATAAAATGTGAAAAAATAATGCTTTAGCCTATCATGATGTTGTGACCAATTGACTTCTGTGGTCTTTGAACATGCCATGATGTGGTCAAGGACAAAGGCTTGGCGTTGCTTTTTGTGTCCGCCTTTCACAAGCTGCGCAATGTCTTCGTTTGAGGTCGATGGGTAAGATACACGTATTCGGGAGAAGCAAAAATTCCAATTTTGAGGGATGCGCAGAAAAACGTATAATATCTAAAAATTCCGCCGAAATCGGTCACAGACGAAACTAAACTTTTTTGTGATAATTGGGGTTATATTATAGGTTAGGTTAAGGGTAAAGAACAGTTTGGGATTTGTTTAAGGTTAGGTTATGGGTCAAGTTATAGGTTAGATGTATGATGTACCTATCAATCCGCGCCAAATAACACCTTTGACCTTCCTCAAATTAGACGTTATTCCTGCTACCTGAATTGATCGGTACGTTTCGAGGTTCTTAAAGGGCCTTCACTCTCCATTCTGACCACGAATCACTGCCATGTGGTGTAAGGTATGCGATTTTACACCTCAATAACATTGTGGTTGACTAAAATCACTTCATAATTTGTGCTGAAAACCCAAAACACTGAGCCTGAACTGCAAAAAGAAAAAGAAGATCTGCATCAAACTAGAAGTTGAAAAGCATGGCCATACACCAATTGCAAGGATAGACTGCATGCAAAAACCATGATGGAACCTCACATTTCGATCACTGTAGGCCTGAACTGCAAAAAGAAGATCTGCATCAAACAAGAAGTTGAAAAGCATCTTTGTGCTGGAAACCCAAAACAGCTGGGACATGCTTTTTGGGGATTATTGGCCTTCCACGATTGGATTTAGTCTTTTAAACCAAGAATATCATAAATGGTTCAACCCTTTGCTCCAAATATGATGGCCATCTGCTTGCGCTCACGAAACATCTGGGACATATTTTGAGTGCCAGTGGATTTGATTGCCAATAGCTTTCTCATCGTCATAAAGCATATTTGTTTCTTGAAAAAGGCGTTTTGGAAACCAGATTCATTCACGAAATATTTTTGTACCACTCTGTAAAAAGTCGGTTATTGCGTGAAAATCCATTTACGAGCTGGTATGTCACTGATGGCACGGTTGTCCTGTCTGGCAAACGTGTGTGTTATCAATGATATTATGATGCGGCATGATATTTTATGACATTGACAAGGTGCTGCACTTATACTCCAGGATACGTGCATGGTCTGAATTTATGCAACACAGCATCGGAGTTTATTGCTTTTAGATGCAAGTTTGTTGCAGCCATTTCTATTAACCTCATTTTGATTATTTGAAATTGCGAAAATGGAACAAAAATACCGTGGCAGAAAATTCTTATCGATAAAAAAGGCGTTTGGATGCAACAGAGCTGAAGTTTTTATCCCATAACCACAACCACATACTCGTGTTTCAACTACACTGCACGTACCTTCGAAGAATATGAAAAAGAGCACTTTCAAAGGTTGTGTTCCGTAATCTTGAAAGCAGTCTTCAGCAAAAAAGACGTTTTTATCATGGTTGATGGCTTGAAGTGCTTCCACTGTACCGCCCACAGTCCCAAACATTATGCAGATTCGAAGTAGCGGCGAGAGAGAAGAATCCAATCTCCACCTGCACGTTCCAACCAAATGATCATTTGCCATTTCTCAAACATCCATCACATGGGGTTTTCCCATCTTTAATACTGGGGTCCAAATTTTTGGCGTAGGTACATTGTTAGCTTGCAAGATGTTGCCGAGTTTTCCTCAGTTTGCTGTGGCCAATTTGCTTGCTGCCGTTTCTGTCTTTTCAAACATGGCCCCGCTTGGATGAGAAGCCCTTCACAAATTCCGGGGTTAACCTGTTGGCTTTCATTTTCTTACCAATTCCGTTTCCATATCTTTGTAAACATGGCTCTGCTCCATGCTCAGTGAGTCACTCCGAAGGCCCGAAGGCCTTCATAAATACCGGGGTTTATATTGTATTGTCAAATTTCGTTTTCTTGCCATGTCCGTTTCAAAAGCATGGCTCTGCTGGGTATGAATTTTCTCCGAAGCCTTTTACAAATCCCTGGGTTTCAGAACTGATTGGTCACCAATTCCGTTTCCATCTTTACGAACATAACCCTGCTAGGTGGAAATTCTTGCAGAGCCAAAAATGAATCAAATTTTGGAGCTCAATTGAGGAAAAACGTTGGAGAAATGTTTTCTCGATTTGGCCTAAATGCACTGGAGCCAGTTATGTTTTGGGGGGAAATGTTTTCTCGAATAATCCCGAGTGGACTGGAGCCTTGGATGATAATGCTCTTGGATGATAATGTTCAGGGACAGTAATGTTTTCGGTTGTGTCTGCAAATGCTTATTTGGTGCTGGGGTGGTCATGTCAAAGCGGCCCGATGACTCCATAAGCTGTGAGGTAAAACGCCCCTCATATTAAAAAAAAAAATGTGGATTTTAAGGGACACCTTCTTGGCCCACAGTATCGGTTGCATGGAATGCGCTGTCCTCATCTATAATTGGTTGTATTTATAAATTTGCCCATTCATCAAGATTTGGCCCTAATTTTCATTCCACTTTGGTCTTTTACAGAGATGGAGACTCTTCCAGAAATCGACCCAAAGGAGCAACTGGCCAAAATGACTCGGGCTTTGACTGAATCAAGAGCAGAAACTTCTCGGTTCCGTCGATTGGCTGCGGCATTGACAACTCGCCTCAGGGAGACTGAACAACAGCTCATTGAGTTCCGAAGGGCTCAAGGAAGTCTTGTGAATCAGTTGATAAACAGCATTAGCAAGCTGGAAATCAGAATTCGAAAGGAGAGATCCACAATAATCAGTCTCCTGCAGGCTAAGGATTCCTGCGTTCGGGCCCTGTACACTGAATTACAACAGGCCAGGCAAATCAATTTAGCCAATGCAGGACGCATTGAGGCGTCGACCCGGTTTCAAAATCCCACAGGGTGTCAATCAGACGCGCAAAACCGTTCATGCCAAAGCTTGGTGGAGAAATCGGACACGGAGACAGCCGTTGGAGGTGAGCAAGAATGCAATGCCCATCGCAGCAAAGAGTGCTCCCCCAATCAGGGCAAGTCCGATGCAGTCAGCCATGACCATCCGGCGCAAACTCAGATTACAAACGAAAGGAAAACAGAATTACACCCGTCAAAAAATGGCTTGCACCACTGTGACCTGATTCCAGAAGAATTGAAACTGTTGTTGCTTGGCAACGCCAACAATGGACGCAAAGAAGAGGCCAGGTTGCCTGGCAACCGAAATGGCGACGACGTGACCGCTGATTTGCATATCTCACGTTACGAAACCGTGACATTCAGAAGCGGAGCTGCTCATGGCGTCGGTGTTGGCCTCGGCCGCGCTCAAGGCGTGCAATCAGAGCGGATCATCCCGGTTGAGTTCAGCAAAGAACCGCAGCAACCCAAGAGGAACGGCGCTGTGTCCGTTTGTCCAAAGACAAAAACTGGAAATGGCTGTTCGAGTGGCGACAACGGATGTGGACCAGTGCCCGAGGTGGAACCGGTACGGTCGCAGGACAGCATGGCAACGCGCTCGTGTCCTTCTTATGCCGTTAGCACAGTGTCGGCCGCTGTCAGCGGCGTGGTCAACCAGTCAGAGCGGCATTCCTCTCCCGTCGAGCAAAGCCATGATAATGGGAAAATTAAAAACTGCAGAGATCGCGATGCCAAGATCTCGTCGGACTCGAAAAGTTGCCCCGGAACAACAAATGCTAACGGAAAAGGCATCAAACAGTGCGATACTTTTGGTCAGGACCATTGCAACGTCGATTGCAACTCACCGGTCAGTTGGCCGAGATCTGGGAAACATGAGCATGAGCGACACGACTCTGACCAAAACTCACCCGATGCCAAATTGCATCTGTCGACCGTCGATTCCAAGAATGGAGATATTTCTCGTGCTGGAGATCTGTTGCATGAGGTGAACACGAAACATGCGAAAAACAATGGTCCGAACATGGTCATTGCAACATTACCAACTGGGCAGGGTTGTTTCTTGGCCAGTGCAGATGAGGAATCCAAAAGCAAGAACCAGAAAATGCAGTCCAAGGGTGGCGGTGGCCTCGGCGCAAACACTCCGAACGGCATCTACCAACACTACGACCACTTCCTCGAGATCAGCGGCCTCACTCAGAAGTCGATTCTCACCCCGAGCCGGATGCTTAGCAATCACAGGGCCTTTCTGAAACCAAAGGATATTAAGATACGCAGTCGAATGAAGTCGGCTTTTGGTTTCACGAAAGGTCTCAACGGCACTGCCAGACTGAACTCAACGAACGAAAATGAACCGATACAGTTTTGGAACGAGCCTTTACTGTGATATCTTGCCTCACATAGGATAGGTATTACAAATATGGAACAAAATATGCTAACGGTGATATTGAGACAAGGTATTTTCTAACTAGCAGTTGCACCTGAAGTTGCACGGAAGAATTACACGTGTGCTGAAACTGGTCATTCTTGGTTGATATTCATGATGATGATTCCGGAAGAAACTAAATCCCACTCAACTTATTGAAGTATGACCGAATTTTTTTTTCTGTTTTGCGCAGATATGGTTCACCGTTAAGGTATTCGTGGATTTCCCAACAAGAATCATGCAAATACATTTTCTCGCAACAATGGAAACGCTAGAAATCAACATGCATGGAAATTAAATTTTCGCAGCACGAAATTCAAAAAGCCTCCTGAGGATTCAGATCAGTCACAAGGGGACCGGTGACTGGGGCAGAACGAACTGAGGCAGAATTGGACTGAGGCAGAATTTTTGCATTTTTGGAGGCTGATTTTTTTCATTTCTGCGGGTTAGGTTAGGTCAGGTTTGGTTAGGTTAAGTTAGGACAGGTGTAAGCTACCACCTCCAAGCAAAACCTCCCTCCAAAACTCCCTCCTTTGTCCAATTCTACCTCAGTCCAATTCTGCCTCAGTCCACTTCTGCCTCAGTCTGTTCTATCCCAGTCCCCCGATCCGTCACAAGTAGTCCTGCATGCATGTGTATGTCACTTTATTTTATACATTTCGAAATTTACGAGCAACTAATTGCATCTTCTGGTTAGTCGAGCACACACAAAAAACCATCAAAAGATCAAAGAAGCAAATCAACTCAATTTCCATTTCGACTCATCTCTTTCCCTTCCAATTCAAAAGCTGCAACAACACACCACTCATAATTTCTCGAGTTGCATACGCTTTATTTTTTACAGGCGCGTGTGCACGCATCTTCTCCTGCCAATTCAAAAGCGGCAACACACACCAGTCACAATTTCTCGTGCTGCATACCCTTTATTTTTTGCAGGCGCTTGCGCACGCATCTTACCGGGCCAATTCAAAAGCTGCAACACACCACTCATAATTTCTCGAGTTGCACACGCTTTATTTTTTACAGGCGCGTATGCTCGCATCTTCCCCTGCCAATTCAAAAGCTGCAACACACAAGATTCACAATTTCTCGTGTTGCAAACCCTTTATTTTTTGCAGGCGCATGTGCACTCACCTCGTCCCCTGCCAATTCAAAAGCTGCAACACCACACCGCTTACAATTTCTCGTGTTGCATACCCTTTATTTTTTGCAGGCGCATGTGCACTCACCTCGTCCCCTGCCAATTCAAAAGCTGCAACACCACACCGCTTACAATTTCTCGTGTTGCATACCCTTTATTTTTTTGCAGGCGCATGTGCACTCACCTCGTCCCCTGCCAATTCAAAAGCTGCAACACACACCATTCACAATTTCTCGTGTTGCATACCTTTTATTTTTTGCAGGCGTGATCATGAGTCAGCTCTGAAGTGCTACTATGGGTAGTGTTCCTGGTCCCTTGCTTTTTTATCGAGATTTTCGATCTGCCCTTTTTTACGGAACAACGTTCGTCTCTTCGCTGATCACTGTATTTTATTTATTTTTATTTTATTTTATTTCGTTTTATTTGCGTAAATGAGTCAATACAGATAGGAAGGAGAGGGGGAAATGAAAAGACATTATCTACAAAACGATCAGGATAACAAAACAAACAATCATTTAAGCAATTTAGAGGCCTTCTACATTGGTGCTGTGTCAAGCAAGAAAAAAATCGCACTTTGAATCATGAAAAAAAGAAATATTTGATCATCGACTGCACATCGGTGGAACGACATAAATTCGAGCAACGGGGAGTCAGAGGGAAGACGATTCCAATCGCTGAGTGTCCGCGGGAAGAAGAGAAATAAAAATGCCCTGGATTTGATGAGACGCAGCCGGAACTGAAAAGTCATGAAGTGCACGTCTGGTCTGAAGGCAAGCAGGGATTTTTATACGACGAAAGTGTTCGACCTTTCAAGATTTTTACGTTTTTGATTCGACATCCTCTTCTCTTCCCTGCTGGCACGGTGAGTTTCTAATCAGATAACATCTCTGCAACGCTTGCAGTGCGGTTATACCTAGTTTTTCTTTTTACAAATAAACCTGCATGCAGAACGCTGAACCTTTTCGAGCGCATCAATCAATGATGAACTAAAAAGGGATCCCAAAAATGGAGGCATATTCAAGGTGAGGAGAAACAGTGGACTTGTATGCCATAAGTTTCGAAGCCGAATCAGCGTGGTATAAATTTCTTCGCAAGAACCCCAGCGGCGGCCTTGGCCTTGCTGATGGCCATATCGATATGCTCATCCCATGAGAGATTAGCTTGCAGTAGAACCCCAAGGTATTGGACGGATGCTACAGTAGGAATAGATTCTCCATTTATAGTGTAGTGAAGATTTGTTCCATCTTGTTTTAAGGTACTCGGTTGGAAGGACATCGCAGTAGATTTTGACACGTTGATTGACATTCCCCATTTTACACACCACTAATAAATAAAATTGAGCCCAAATTTCCCTGCAGGAATGTATAACCGGCAACGTCGTCCGACTATTATACACAACAATGTCATCTGCATATTGTCTCATAGAACAATTTACCACGCCAAAAATATCATTTACAAAAATAAGAAATATAACTGCCAAGAGCACTCTCTTGAGTCGCAATGTCATGTAATTTCGAGGGGGAAGTCTATCTATTATCACTTTAGCTTTTCTATGTGATTAGTGGGATTAGAGCAGCTTAAGAATGGGTCGAGAAAAAGAGAGATTGTGAAGTTTCTCCAGCAATACACCGGGATCAACTGTGTCAAAAGCTTTAGAAAGATCAATGAACACAGCATGTGTGGGCATCCTCTTCTCAAAGTTTGCAGCTACATCAAAAACTAATTCAGTTAGTTGAGTTTCGCACGATTTTCCCTTTCCTGACCGACGGAAACTGAACGCTGAAAAATGCAAAGTCGTATCCTTCACAAAAAAAGATGCAACGCAATCTATTTCGTCAATATTCGCCATTGATGGTATTGTGCTTGAAATGTGACGAGAAATCCGTTTTGACACGAGAAATGTGACGTCATGTTTGTGGATGGTTTTTCTCTCACAATTCCGATCGGCGGTGTGGACAAAATCGGTGAGACGCCCACAAAAACTTAAATTGCTCTCGATCTAAGCAATAGATATCGATGAAAGTTTCTGCAGTTCAAAGTTGAAAGATGTGCGATTCTTGCCGTCTGTCACAATCCAAAATCTTCCACAGGTAAAAGGGTACAATATGCTGGAAATGAGAATGGTGAAGTTAACATGATGAAGAATTTCTGCTTCCTGTCATATGCTTTCATCAATTGCGCAATTTTCTGCTGTAACATCCCTTCGGCCTGTGGAAGAGTTACATAGGAGGCTTTCAGCTTTCACAAATCTCAAAATCATGTCAATTGAACATCATTTGACTTTGTCATCAAGAGACAACGTGACACGGAAGAATTATTTTGTTTTCCGAAATGAGAACACGGGTCAAAATGGATGACACACACGACCAGTGTCGCCGGAATGTTTGGGCAGAAGGTCCTCAAAGTTGAGTACTTCACGTCACCCAAATTCACATTTTAAAGATGAACGCAGGCCTGGGCCACATTTTCCGCAAAAAGTCTGCGAACATCGACGTTCATCATTTACTTGGGAGCAATTAATTCCAAATGGCGCCAAGAGCTGCAAAACGCATGAGACCATGACGTTCATGTCGCATGAATGAGAACATGTAAAATGCTGGTTAACTGAGTGCAATATACTGAGTCATTCTGAATACCCTGGTACCAAGGAGATTTTTGTCAGACATTTGAAGCACGGGGCAATGTTATTCCCCATCTAATAAGCGCCGTTAAATGCATTCCTTCATGTAATGTGTTTTGCGGCGCACGCGAAATGCGAAATGACATTGCCCCGTGCTTCAAAAAGTCTGAAAAATTCTCCTATTCAGAATGGCTCCGTATACACTCCTCATCAAAAGTCTTCGAACACAGGAGTTCATTATCAAATCAGGATTTAGAATCAATGGCAGCATGCGCCGCAAGACATCATGACACTCGTGTGAGGCGTGAACTTGCACAAAGGCCTGTTGAAATTAGATGGCCCCTGTGTTAACCAGTATTTAAAATATCACCTATGTTCGAGGACTTTTGATAAGCTCCGTGTGCACTTACCGCAGGAAGTCTTCGAAAATTGCAAAAATTTCGCAGATCTAATCAACCCAGAGGATCTCATTTCTGCAGAACTTTCTCGGCAGTTTTCCATGCACGTGTCATGAACGTCATGCGATTTGCTGTGCTTGGTGCCATTTGGAATTGATGGCCTCCAAATTTGTGATGAACGCCATGTTCGTAAGAATTTTGAAGATCATTTAAAATTGGTCTGCTGGCACTCACCATTCGATGGTACAAAAGGTTTCGAACACATAAGGTCGGTTTTAACTCAGGGGCCATTTAGAATAGATACATGGCTCGCGCGCAGGAAAACATCATTGGTGTGAAGTAGCATCAAGCCCTGTTGAAATTAGATGCCCCTGATGTATTTGCTAGACCTTCAAAATTTCTCCTATGTTCGAAGACATTTTGCAGACTCTGTATATTTAAAACAAAATTTTCAACGACAAAACGACTTTAGCCTATGCGCAAAATTTCAGGCAACCTATGGTCGTGTGCAACGGTCGTGTGTATCATCCATTTTTACGCATGTTCTTGTTTGGAAAACAAAATAACACTAGTGTCGCGTTATCTCTCCATAAAAGAGTCAATTGATATTCACATGCAATGATTTTGGTGTTTTTAGAAAGCTGAAAGCCTTCTCTGCAGCGCTACTACAGGTTGAGGGTAGGCTACAACAGAATAAATCGCTTCAATTTACAAAAAAGCGTGACAGGAACCAGATCTTTTGTCACTTTTTTCGTCCTATTCTTCCCTTCCAGGGATGATTTTTGTTATTTTATCCGAGAAAAGTTTTGAAACGTTGCTCACACCTGAAATTGCCTATTTTTTAGCTTTCGAATGTAAATGTTTCATAAAAATCCGTCTATTGGTCAAGAGAAATGAGACTTCATGTGTGCAGTCGAATGCGATCCAACATTCACTCGCATTATATTTTCCCGTTTATACACGTCCACGCACCATTTACTGTTGTGTCGTCACAGCTCAAAATAGCCGCCGCCTTGTATTCTCGG
>JASGXE010014028.1:0-12072 GCA_030068105.1 Sinentomon sp. SZTP_YWyxl | reverse complement strand
AATGCTAGGATTCTCACCCTCATCCCACAGCTGGATTTTTGCTTGCATCTGGCAGGATTTTTTTGACTTTTTTTTCAACATTTGCCGTTCGTGGGGATTTTTCCCATGTGCTCTGCGTTATCTGGGGCAACGTTTTTTTTTGTTGCACTCCACAAAAGTCATAGCAGATCAGGCTCTCATGCCATCAAGGCAATCATCAATGGCGAACAGCAAAGTTCTCAGAAAACAGCAAAGTTCATCATATTCCACCTGGGAAAAGGAAGGGAGGGACGGGAAGGATACGCGACCATCGGCTGCATTATCTGTAAGGAGGAAAGGGTAAAGTAAGAAGGGGACAGGAGTTCGGAAAACATATTATCAGAATGAGGACGGTACATACCTTAGTCCATAAAGCATTCAATAGCAGACAGACAACAATCACACAGATGCAACCACTCCAGAGCACCGCAAGCAAGCATCATCAGCCGACACACACACAACACTCATTCACAATCTGAAATGCAATCTGCAAAATAGTGGACAAAAAATGAAATACCGGTAAAGATGAAAGAAAACGAAACAGGTGACAAAATGATCGCGGCGAAACGATGAAGCAATCGTGCCAATGATTGCATGGTTACCCAGTGCTTATGCTAGGCCTTAACTCAATGCCGTATGTATGCATTAGCACTTAGGTGGTTTCAAGCATGTGTACTTGCCATTCATATTGGCTGTCACTGCTGAGTTGTTTTCTGGTGATCGCAGAAATCTGGACCTCCAGGCTGTCGGACCAGAAGGAGAATTGCCACAGGAATATTGAGTTGGCCGGGCACTTGGCCCGATGAAGTTGGGTGAGGCAGCTGCGGATCAAATACGGCAGTCAGGATTTCTGGGGCCACCCTCATTATGGTACAAGTTTCCCTTGCAAAAGAAGGTTGCAAGGGTGGGACAAAGCATGATGTTGCTTTTTGGCACTTTCTCTTGCCACCATTCTAACATTCTTTCATCCATTTCCTGCTTAACAAGGTCGTCGCCAGTGATGTTAGTTTTTTGCCTTCTTGTATTTGTCATTTTTGGTTTTCTGTGTACTTCTCTCTTTTACCAGCACATTAGCTACATGCATCTAGACCCATGTTGTAAAATATGTAAGTAAATACCTTATTCCAATTTGGCAGCATCAATTTTCAAATGGTTGGTGCACATGCAATTTTGAAATGCATTTTACAATGGTGTGTGGCGAATACAGTCTTGTGTGGCCAACTTCAAAGCAATTGAAGGGCTTCACTGGTTAACTGTTTTAAATTTTTTTTCCTTTCATTTATGATGATGCTCGTCATTATTTTAATGCGATAAATTGACTGTTAGCATGTAAAAGAGCAGCTTTTTCTGCAAAAAATGAGGTATCACTCGACTTTTAGGTTTTATACGTTTTCTACGTGTATTATACGAGTACATACGTATTATACGCACGTATACGTGGGGTTTTATACGTTTACCCATCCCTGTGCAGGGGTAATTGGCAGTTTGTTTAATTATGTAGGTAGATACCAATCTGCAACTAATGTGCTGATTTAATTTACCCTACACATGCAGATTTTTCGATATCCAAGGTTGAGCCTGTTTAAAGCTAATAATTAAAAGTGCATTGCATTGTGCACAGCTGGATTTTTGCAAGGTGTCTGGTTCATACCTATTTCTTTTGTCGGCCACAGACAAGAACACACCATGAGGAAGGATGCAGAGTAAGTAGCCTACCTACCTATTTGACATCAAATCAAATTGAATTCAGAAACAGACAGGCCCTGATTTGTGTTTTTATAAACATTTTTGGCAATGCTGGCTATTCGAAACACCTTGTTTTGTTTGTGTTGAAACATCTTGCTTTAGGCCTAAATGGAACTCGAATTTCACCATCTCTCTGTTGCAAAAAAGAAAAATAATTTTTTTCATCGAGGTAGGCCTACCTAGGTAGGTTTCTTCCACGGTTGCTTGCGTGCATTGGGCCTAAATGCAATACATAGGATATAGGGCCTGCCAATTCTAAGTGAAACCCTTTTTTATTAAGATTTTTCCTAAGGTCGTCTTTTTTCTTTTTCTCACGGCACTGCATAAAACTGTGCTTAAGCCTGAGTTTTGCACAATCCGATTGAAGAGGCAGGTACTGGGTACCTTGGTACCTGCTTAAGGAAAATATTCATTTTGGGGGCGGAGGAGTGTAAAATGCCATGAAGGGGATTGTTCTGATGTTCACTTTGGCCTGCTCCTGACATTCTAAAAGTCAAGAGTAGGCACCTGCCTTGGATTTTCGAAAATGTCCAAAAATTTAGGTATTCAAAATTATTCAGTTGGCGTTCTTTTCTCCTTCTGGCAGTGCTAAACTCATTCCCCAATACCGACAGCTGGGCCAACAAGGCATTCCATGGGATTGGTGCTTTTCATGAAAAGTAGAATTATTGCTGTGCTGGATAAGTAGATTCAGATTTCAGAATTTCTGGTCTGGCAAACTTGTTCAATTGTGGCATGTCAAACATCTGGGTACGGTACATCCTGTGTACAAGTGGTTGGTCCTTAATTGTCTTCGCCTGTGGTAAAGTACGTAAAAAAAAGATGAATCAAGATGATCGGGCATGGGGCATGGATTTGGCAAAGAACATATTTTCATGATTAAAACGGAGTGGAAAATGAGACAACAAATTTCACATACCAAGTCATCAACAAATGTTTATCCATTGCAATCTTTTGGAAACGTTTTGGAGTAATGGATTGGATAATTTTATTGTTTCGTGATGCAACTTGAATATCAAGATGCTAATTAATTATTGAAGGCGTCATGTTGCATCATGCGAGCATGACTAAAATAGTGAACTTTACGCAAACCCTTTGGATTTTTTTTGTCTCGGCTTCAAGTTTTACAAATTTTAGTCACTCCAACGTTGTGACCAAAGCGGAAGATGACTTGCCTCAGTTTTGCCAGTATTTGTGAGTGTGGCAGTCGCTGACCAAGACAAATGTTGCTTATGTAGGTACCTAGTTGCCAATACATATTCCACAGCACGAGATCACTTTCCAATCTACAGTTTTATGTCAGCCCCCTTAAAAGTGGCATCACAAGTGAAAATTTTGCCCTGGCCTGGATGTGGTCTAGAGTGGCATTCCCTGTTCACTCTCAAATCTAATGGGTGTTGAGCGAATTTATTTGATGGGTTAGTTAACCGTACCAAGAAATTCATGCGGACCAGTTTTATTGAACTTGAATATCCCAGTTGAACTTACACTTTACAAATTTATTTGCATTGTTTTATTTTGTTTTGCAGAGGTCCGATGGTAACGGGTACTTCCATTGTTGGTGTGTGTTTTGATGGAGGGGTCATTATGGCAGCGGATACCTTGGCATCATACGGATCATATGCAAAGTACGATCACTGCCAAAGAGTTAAGAAGGTGAACAACTCTACCGTTTTTGGAGCATCTGGGGATTTTGCAGATTTCCAGTTTGTTGAGGAACTGGTTCAGCAAAAGATGTAAGTGCGGATAGCAGTGAACAAGAAGTGTTTTGTTTTATTTCTTCAGGAATGAATACTGTTTTTTTTTTGTTTTATTTTGGGCCTGGTTATTTATTGCACTTTGGTTTTTGGTAGGTGCCTACTTCAGGTTAGTTGCATTCGTTGCAGCTCTTACTACCTGGGCAAGAAGTCTGGGATGTTATACAGGATGGCCCAAAAGTCTTTTGCCACAGGAAAAATGTGAATGTTCTGTTTTGCCATAATTATGTGATCTGAAAGTTTTTCTTGCTCTAATCAGATTTAAACACTTCAATCGGAGCAACACGTCCATATTCAGGGTTACCCACAGTCTTTTGTCACAGCAAAAAATTAAATTGGCTGTTTTTATCGTGTTTGCGATTCGTGATTTTTTCTAGCTCCCACCACAGTTGCCACCACTTTATTCGGTGCTAAAAATTCCGATTTTAGTCCACATCCCTGGTTTGAGCTATAAAAAGTTTCAGATCACAAAAATGATAAAAGGAGCAAATTGCAAATTTACATTTTACCAATGGCCAAAGATGTTTGGGATACCCTGTATAGTTCTTCTGCAGGTAGATATGCTGCACCAAACTAGTTGACTTTCGTTGGGGTTGATGCCTTTATTTCTTTCGGATAGGTAGTTCTTTTGCATTATTTTTTTACTTTTCCTTTCAGAATTGATGAAGAATGTTTGGATGATGGGTTCACAATGAAGCCAAAAGCTTTGCATTCATGGCTAACTCGTGTTCTTTACAACAGGCGGTCCAATTTTGATCCACTATGGACTACATTTGTTGTTGGAGGGCTTCAGGATAATGAACCGTAAGTCTTTATGTTTTGGCATAGGTAGGTAGCACTTATGCTTGCCTTGAGTTGGCAGATTGAGTTTTCAACGTTAGAACAAAGTGCAACATGCATCCATGAAACCTTCAGGGGGCAGAAATCAAATCTGCAACATTCTGTAATTTTTGACAGATTTGGCCCAAAGTTTAACCACACTTTGGGATGCTTTAGACATCATTCTGTGCAAAATTCCACCTTTCACCAAAATTTCATCATTCAAGAACCAGTAGCTCAACTGGTTCTCAAGTCACAGCTGATTTTGTATACGATTAGAGCTTCAACTTTCAGCTGGTACCCAGCTCAAGCAATTCGACAAACGGTGCCCAAATTTGTCATACATAACGTTAAAAAATGTACAAAATGGAGTGATGAAGCCAGATTTGCATTCCCATCATGCAGGAAATGCCAGTGTTTTGGCTGTACGCGCTAGACTTTTCCCTTTCTCGTAGTTTTGACGGCAATTAAAAGCCCTATAGAGGGTCAGAAGTAATTGTAATTCATAATCTGGCTTCATCACTCAACTTCTGACACTTTTTTTACATATGTATGCCAAATTTGATCTTTCTGTGAACTCAATATCCAGAGATACAGCTGCACAAAGATATCCGAAAAGCGGAAAAAATAATTCGCAGCAAATGAAGAGTGAAGACTGGCAATGTCCACAGTTGCAATTGGAGCGCTGTTGCCGATATATGCCTAAATGATGCTAGTTTCACCTCCAATGCTGTTTTGGAGTCCAGAAATGAATTCTACAGGGTCGAATTTATAAAAAAACATACGTACATCTTCAAAAAAGGCAAAAATGCCATTTTTTACCAAAATAGACTTGACTGCCCCCTTCACAGGGTGTCTAGCAACCTGGAAAACCAGGTTGCCAGGTGTCACAGAATATTCTCTGCTCTTGCCATGGGAAAAAGCCAGGCAATGTGAAAAAAAAAACAGATTCAAAAAACACCTGAATCGATTTTGTAATCTCCTCACGATGACATCTGAAGCAGGATTAATGTTCTCACAGGGTCGGTCTGAGCAGTCATCTGCTCGACTGGCCCCGCCAGTCCTGCTGAAGATTTCATCGTGAGCAGATGATGAAATCGATTCAGGTGTTTTTCAATGTTTATCTACTGTGGCAGAATTGATCAGCACCTGCAACCAAAACTAATCAGTGTAGTGGACTCCACATTGGCACTGATTGGGCCAGGCCAGGTGACAGACATTCCCAAAGGCACAGGTCTAAGGGGGGATAAGCCATTTCGTGGAGAGGGGGGGTCTGGGGCTGAGCCCCAGCGGGGTTCAAAGGAGCAGAGCTGATGAAATTTGATATTTAGGCTTCATTTTCGGTGCAGAATTTGTGTTCTTAATGCCAAAATGATGCCGGAGATAGTCCCAGTCACTTTCAAGTATCTTTTTGAGTTCTTGTTCAGTAAGATAAGATGCTGACTTTTTCCATTTTTGTGGAAATCCTTGACTTTTTCAGAAACAAAAAAATTCGTGACAATTCCAGGTTTTCCAGAATGGTGGGCACCCTTTGGCTCTAAAAACTGAGAATGAATTTGTTGTAAAATTCATGAAATGAAGGCCAGGGCCCCCGGATGCCCGAAGGCCGGGGGAGACTGGCCTTCGGGCATCCTAGGGGGGGTTGGCCTTCCTTCGGCCAGGAGGTAAGCCCCTACCCCCCAATGGGAATGCTCCTGAAATTGATCATGGAGGTGGTTTTTCTTGGAAGGTCCCCTCTAAGAGCCTCTGACCAAAGGGAACCCAGCAAGGGTCCCCGGGCTCCGACCAGGGGTGGGCCCTGGCTGGATGGCTGACCTTCGGCCAGAAGGTAACCCCCTACCCCCCAATGCGAATGCTCCTGAAATTGATCATGGAGGTGGTTTTTCTTGGAAGGTCCCCTCAAGGCAAGGGTCCCCGGGCTCCGACCAGGGTGGGCCTTGGCCTTTGGCCGGGGGGGGGGGGGGTCGCTGGCCTTCGGCCAGGGGGGTAACCCCCCCCACCCCCCTATGGGAATGCCTGCCAGGTGAATTAAAAAATTCAGCAATCGAGAACTTGCCATTTTGGTCACTTTTAAGAAACTTGTCATTTCAGTCACTTTTTAAAAATATTTAGGTCAGTTTTCTACTTTGAGTTCTGCTGTGGAAGCCCTGCAAAAGTAGGCAGGTACATAGGATTATGTGTATCCGGTGTATCTGCAATGTTATCTCCAAATGTACCTGAAGCATTTGACTAAATGAGGCCACCGTTACTTGTGTGTGACAACTTTGCACTGGTGCTTGCAAAAGCAATTGGTCTGGTAGACTGTTTTCATAGGTACTTTCAATATAGCAGGCTCAATTCTTTTGATTCTTTCAAAAATTTAGATTCCTTGGTGTTGTGGACAAACTTGGCACAGCCTGGACAGTGAAAGAAGCTGCAACAGGAATGGGTAACCACATTGCAGTTCCAATGCTGAGGGAATTGAGGGAACAAACACCATCATTCGGTGAAGAAGAAGCCAGAAAAGCTCTGATTGAATGCCTGACTGTCCTTCACTACCGAGATGCCAGGGCACATGACCGGGTGAGCCACAATTTGACAGGTCAAAAAGACAAAAGGCATGCCTTCACTCCCAAGACAGGAATTTGTTGCCACATTTTTTACGTGCTGCAGAAAAAGGAATGAAATCCAGCATTGAGGAATGCACAGAACAGTTGCACACTCCTCCTGAGATGTTTTAATTTAGCCACACAAAGCTACTGGTAGATGTAAGACACGAGAAGTGAGTGGTAGATGATTGATTTACTTCCATAAGCCAGCATTTCATGCCTGTTGGACAAAAACATTGAGGTAAGCTCATCTCTTTTTGCGGATACCTACAAATATTTAAAAAGTTCCGTTTTTACAGCTCGAGAAAGCCTTTGACTTGATCCCTCATTCTGCTCTTATTGTTAAGCTGAGATCACTGGGAGTTGTGGATCACTGACTTCATCTCTGCCTCTGCTCGAACTCAGCAGGTCATAGTTGGGAATACTTTCTCTGATACTGTTTGTGTCACATCTGGCATACCACAAGGGAGTGTCCTTGGGCCAACACTGTCTTCCATTGTCTCTTCATGAATGACCCGCCTGCCGATCTGAATTCCGGGACCTTTTTTGCAGATGATGGTGCAATTGTTGGCGAAATTACAGAGCCATGCCACGTTCAGTCCCGCCAAGATGATTTGGGCATAACTGAGAACTGTTGCACAAATTGAGGCATGCGCCCCAAATGCTTGGCTGTCATTTACCATTAGGGCATTTCCTTTTGTTGGCTCTTACAAACTGATTAACACTGAATTGCCATACTCTGACAGTGACACTCATTTTCCTTAGAGAAGCCCATTATGTATAAAATCTGCATCGTTTTTTGTTTGTGAGTAGGTACCTTTTGCAAGCAGAAGCATTAGGGAAAGGCAGACTTGGCTCAAATTTGCAGGGTCTTTTAACTACTGTGTAAAATTTCACACCTCCAGTTCAATTATTTTGGCAGCTGTGTCAAATAAAGTGCAGAAAATGGGCAAAACTTTTGATCGCCAAAAACGTAATTAAGAGCTAGAGAACTCTCTTTGCCGTCAAAGTGACCAAAATTGAGTCAGAATTTAGGGAGAAAATGTCAGGATTGATACTGATGACCAATTTTATTTTGGCTCCAGAAACAAAGAAAGAAAAGCTTGCCCGAGTCAAAAAACTGAAATACCACGAGATATGCCAACTTTGACCATTCTACCCAAGTCAACGTGCTTTTTTACGTCAAGTATGCAAACGTAAAAATGTGAAACCAAACTGAGATTAAATTGCAGATTTGCGAATAGGTAATTTTTTTAACATCGAAAAACTTATTTTGGCATTGTCGGGCATTTTTGTGCCAAAATTTGCCCATGAGAGATTCACAAGCTTGAAATTTGGTGCACTTATGCAAAAAAAAAAACTATCCTGATTTGGCCAGAAGTGTCATTTAGTCCAACTTGCTTCATTTCTATGCAACAGTCATTTTTCTGAAAGCGAACCTTTACTGATAATTACGCAACAGTGTAAAAATTAATTTGGCTGCCTTCACATTTTTGATGCCATAACTTCTGAACCATGCGGAATTTCAGAAAATGGATTGCACCACTTAAATCAGCAAAGTTTTGTGCACGAACCCACATGAGGAATCTAACATACCATTTTTATTTTTGGTGCCAACTTGCAAGTTTTATTGACACATTCGCATCACAATACCTGACACTTCTGAATACAGGCATCACTTTTTTGAGTATTTTTGTGTGTTGCATTTTTCACGAACTGTTCAGAACTCTTATCTTCCTGTTTTTCCAGTACTACATTGCAACCGTCACACGAGATGGTGTCAAAACAGAAGGACCACTGACGCTGAAGACTAGTTGGGAATGTGCTCATCTTGTTTGAGAGTGTCAGAACTTATTTCGTGTGTTTTTGGTTTTGGAATTTGCAATTATTTTGTGCTGTTGCCTGTCAGTTTCTTTGTGCTTCATCGGGTCCAAGTCGTATTGTAAAACATCCGTTTCATTTGGAGCAATGAGAAGAAATGTTAGAGAATGGTGCATGGAAGGTTTCTTGGCTGCTACGTGATATCATACAGAATGTGCTCAATTGAAGAGCAGTGAAGCTCTTACTATTCCAACAGGCTTCAGTCAATATCGCAAGCACAAAGTTTGTCGCATTGGTTCCTCTTCCGTTGTGAGATCCATATTATCTTCAGGCTTATTTCTGCTGTGTTGCGCAAGTAAGCAAGATTATTTTTGTTTCCGCCAAGTATTTCACTTTGTGCCAGGAATATTAATTCCATTCCGGGCCCAGTTCCCAAATCAGGTCACTCCTGTATCCATCTGCAAAGTTGTTCAAATACTTGTATTTACCACAGAATAAGAAAACTGGATGAAAGCAAACATCGCAAATCATTACTCTTAGGATTCCCCTTTCATTGCTAGATCACAATTGATGCCAGCCTATTTTGATTTGATTAGTTTTCGTATTTTGAAAATAAATAAACGTTTTCCCATCTATCAGTTTGTTAATTCCTCCCACTGCTTACCACATCCACAATCCATTATGCAGGTGTTTCAAAATGTTCATGGAATTCTTGTGTTCGGAGTTGTCTCTCCCTCCATTTTTTTTTCAGACAGTTTTGATTTGGCAGTATGGTTCCCACAATTAACCCTAAACCAGTGGAGACATGCACACATTCAGCCTTTTCTTTGCCATTATCTCAGCCGCATCTGGCGGTTGGTTTGACAAGACAGATCCAAGAAATGTCTTGCATTGTATCCATCGCTGAAACCCTTTCCGGTTTGACAAAACAAATCCAAGAAATGTCTTGCCTTGTACCCATAACTAAAACCCTTTCCTTCCATGTAATCATAAAGAGACGAGTCCTGCTGTCAATTTCAGCTGGAAACCATTGAGAAGCTTAAGGCTCCCCAAAAGCTCAATTTTGGGACTTTCATTGGCAAAATCCAAACTTTTTGGTCATTTGATTGTTTGTGACGAGGTACCTAAAAAGCTCTGAAATGGACAGTGTGACCAAAATGCCTTCACGTTGCTTTCTTTTTTCAATACAAAATCGGTATCATGTACAGCTTGTAACCAAGAAATTGAGCCCCACAATGTGCCACATGGGAAGCCGTGAATGCAAGCATAGCCGAATGCATTCTCAATTTTCTTATTGGAACAAACAGTTGTACAGTTTTACAGCCAAAACACACCTCGACCTTTATCCTGGAAAATTGTTCAGCCAATTCTCGGGCAGCTTGACATGTTTGGAAAACTTGGACCTCTCGGGGGCACCACCCACTAGTCAAACTTTGGTTGCAGTTCGGAATGCCTGCTGACATCTAAAAAAAGTTGAACTGGACGAGTTTTCACACACGCCAAGTAGCCAAAATAGGATAGGAAGATGAGGATGATGTTGGTGGGGTAGGATAAGTAAGGAAAGGTGTGTTAGGATAGGTTAGGTCAAGTTTGGTTTGGTTTAGTTAGCTTTAAGTATATCAGAGAGCAATGGTGATAACTCGTTCAGTTCAATGTCGGCAGGTATTCAGAACCGTTTTCACAATCTTTATTCATGCACAGCAAGTCCTGTTGTAAAAGACAAGAGGAGACGTAACTACCTCGTTCCGCAGCCTCTTGCCTCGGAAAGACACTGTTGTGAATGAGCTTCTTGTTAGCACGTGTAACGTGGAGCAAAATGCAGTTGGGAATGTTTGCATTCACGGTTTCCCAAGATTATTTGCCCATGAAATTGACATATTCTGAGCACACCTTTTGACAAGAACAATCGTACTCCAAACTCATGTTGCCTAAAGAATCGTTCTTTTTTTTATCCTTTGGAAGACCAAACAAACAAAAGAGAATATGCATCCAGTCGGTGTCTTTGGGGAACAACGCTGACGATGGTCAACACTGAACAGATTTACCCACGCAGAAAGAAAACCAAATATTTGTACTTTTTTGCTATTTCACGATCGTTTTTCTCCTTGCAAGCGATAAATGAAAAGGGACACACTTCTTTCCTACTGAAAAGGGCATAGACAATGAATGTAGTGCTGGGAAAATTAATGGAACCACACATGCAATTTAAATGCAGTTTCGGTAGTCGATGATATACAGGGTAGCCCAAAAGTGTTTGGCCATAGGAAAAATGAAAATTGCTGTTTTACCGCATTTAGTGATCTAAAACTTTTTCTAGCTCTAACCATGTCTCTCTACACCTTTATTGGAACAACATGTGCACATTTGGGATGCCCAAAACCTTTGGCCATAGCAAAAAATTAAGTTTGCTGTTTTTGTCATGTTTTGTTATTTTTGACTTTTTCGAGCTCCCACCACAGATGTCACCAGTTTCTTCGGTACTGAAATTTCCGAATAAAGTCTTTATATCCGTGATTAGAGCTGGAAAAAGATCACAAAATATGATTTTGCAAATTTACATTTTCCCTATAGCCAAAGACTTTTGGGCTACCCTGTATTTGATTCCACGATGAAAATTTAGCACCAAAGTTTTTCCTTTGTTGTCCAACTTCGTACAAGAAAAAAATTGAAAGTATTTTTTTTCTGAAATTATGCAAAAAAAATTGTTGAAACAAAACTTGTGAAACAGATGTCACAACATTTTGATGAAAAACGACACTTTTTTCTTTGTGAAAAAAATGACGAAAGTAAAGGAAAGTTTCCGAGGCAACATCATTTTTGCCATTTAATTTAGATAAGTGGCTCCATTTCTTTTCCCGATGCTGTACATCTGAAAAATAACGAGTTGATGCACGCTTAGGAGGTAAAAACTTCAACAAAAATGTGGTGGATCCCACCACCAACAGAGTATTATAAGTGTCAATCAGTGGCAAAAACGTTTCAGTCATTGGAAGGGACATAACTAAAGTTTTCATCAAGATGCATCAGGAGGGGAACCCATGTATTTGCAGCCTTGGGATTAGTTCATTGTGTTCGCCTTGGGTAGAAAAACAGAACGGAACCGTGATTTGTTGCTTTCGAATAACCCAATTCGACAATTTAATGACCTGCAGGAAAAGAAAATTCTGAGTGACAGAATTCCTTGCATTGGCAGGCTTTCGTACATGAAAAATGCAATTTTGGGCAGGTGAAACAAGAATGGTCGGTCAGCATTGTTGGTTAAGCAGTTGACTTTTCTGCATGATGTTATGACATGAATTTTTTAGGTTTTGTGAATTTTTTGT
>JASGXE010014027.1:0-12135 GCA_030068105.1 Sinentomon sp. SZTP_YWyxl | reverse complement strand
AGAATGTCGTCCCGGAAATCACCAAAAGGAACCGCTACGTGGCGATTATGCCTGCTCAACGAATCAGCAGTAAGTATAACCTAAAACGGATTTTTCAATCCAGTTCATGACAGTGAAAGGTCATATGATGTTGCAATCGAAGTTTCTTATAGACGGCTAATTACCGCATGATAATGCAGGCGAATTACCGTTCCTTCGGGCTCTTTTCACAAAAAAAACTAAATGGAACTAGCTCCTCGGGAACTGTCTGCGAAATATTTTACGTGTTCGTAATCTGTCTTGAACCCCTTCAACAATTCTGTACATCAATTCTAAGGCGAATATAGGCTGCTGTCTTTGTTCTAAATTGAGTTTCTGGCCAAATTTGATTGGACCTGAAAGTTTTAGAACATATGTTCTGTTTTTCTCCATGGGAGTTTCGGATTTCAAATTACGAATTGCTCCATGAACCCTGAAATTTGTGTCTTTCAGCAACATGTCATGAAAGGGAAACACATTTGATCTTGCTCTCGTCTTTGCAATTTGTCTGCACCATTTCTCGTGCCTGTTTTTTTTCGTTTTTGACGTTTCTTATTGTTTTTTTTTTGTGCAAAAGTGTTATTGTTATGTATGATAGTGGGGAGACCCCCACAAAATGCAGTGATTCAATCAATCAATCAATAAATCAACAAAACAGACAGTTTCCTGTGATGTAAATTGAGCTCCTCTGCTAATTATCGCGAAATACTTGTGGGTGAGTTGATTGCATTTTATGACGTATAGGCTTTCGTCTTCGATTAGATAAGATTAGAACATCATTGTATTTCGGAGCATCAGTCACAGAAATCCAAAATTGTTGGGTGATATGTAAGACAAGGCGAGACAAATCTAGATGCATGGCTCAGACAGATTTCAATATTTATGAGGGTGAAGCCACCATTGCAATGGTCTGACGCCCCAGAAATGATTGCCGTTTGCACACGGTTTGCGAAAACTGCCCACATTAAAAAAGACCACGAGTAACACAGAAATAAATATCTGTGGGGTGCAAAAATTGCAAACATGTGGGCATATCGAAATGGTAACCCAGCAAAAAACTGCATGCGGCCCGCCTTATACAAGAGAAGGGATGGAAAGAAATCGTTGAGAATACATATATTGGAGAAAGAGAATAAGAATATAAGGTGAGCAAGGAGGGCCAAGTGCAAAGGAATTCTGGATCATTTGCATCAATGAGCAATGGCATGTCGTTATTGGATGTCTTACTGAGATCTCGCCCTGTATTTGTAATTACATCGTTTTTAAAATATGTACGGATATATTGTGATGGGATGTAATTTTAAACCATGTTGCTTTCATATCAGATTCACCGTCAGATACCAGAACTCAGCCTTCCCTGATGAATGCTCCATCAGCACCAACTTCGACGTCGACAATGGCGTCATCCAAAGGTTCTCTTGCCTTGATTTTTTCAGCAAAATATGGCAAATATCACGGATGTTGCGTTTGGTCCGAGACTGGGAGTTGCTGTGGGGCTGCTGATTGCCGGATTTTCGCGCCTCGGAATTTGGTTCGATCAAGGGTGATTTACGATTAATATCCGTGATTTATGCAACATCGCATTGGTCGTCGTGAGAAAACAAGATATTGCTACTTTCACTGCAGACAGAACGTGCTCAACTGTAACGAACTGCAGAGGGAACGAATCACGAGAGCGAACAAACTATACAGCGAAAAAGATGCTGCATCCATACATACATGTATAAATGAATGAATTTAAATCCATACAAATGAGTTTTTGGGCGGTAATTTTGTAAACACCTCCGTCCAACGGCCACAATCACATTTTCCTTCACATTATTGCAGACAATAAATAAATGTATTACGCATAGGATTTAAGACAAAGAGAAAATCTTCACCTGTCTATGAGAAGAAATGACGCTTGTGACATTCGACAAATGGCGCTTGCAACAAATGACGCTTGCGACATCTGCTCTTCAATTTCCACCCGTTTGAACATAGCAAATCTCATTTACATTTCATTTGTCCTCAAGAATATGACGTCTAAAACCTCTCAATAAAAGGTCCATTGTGACTTTGCTTGTTGTGTTGCTGTTTTTGGTCGCAAGGATTAGTCTCATTTTGACCTCAATCAATTCAAAATGTGAATTTGGTGGAATGCAAGATAAGGTACCGCATGCCGCCTTTGCCTGTTTTTTTGATATTTTAATCGACTGCAGGATTTTGGGCGAGAAATACTTCACTGGTGACTCTTCCGATTGCAAGAAAATGACACATTCTTCGGATTTAAATAAAATGGCTTTTGACATATTCTCGCAAATCTACTAACTAAGTGCCACCTCCACCTCTGTAGGTCTATCGGTCAGTGAAAAATCTGGTCACATGCAACTGATAACTTCATGTCCGAACAGTTGAAAAATCCATGTGGTGGCAAATTATGGCTATACACGAAGACACTGCTTTTTGCTTCCAAAATTTCAGTTCTCGCTAGCCTGAACACAATAGATCTGAATGAAAGTGCCAGTCCTGCTTTCCAATATGACGGTGGCAGTACCAGCCTATCAAACGTTGGCAACATTGGTGATGCGAATAGCGTTGCAAGCTACAGCGATATCTCGAGGACCAACCTTGTGGCTGAGACACTAAGACAAGAAAGCACTGCAATTGAAAGCAGCACATCCACGTTACCTCCACAGATTAACAACGGCTCTGATAGCAACAGCGTTTATACGTACGTCTCCAATAACTTGGATACATCCGTTGTGGGATCTTCCGCCATTTCGAGTGATGAAAGACGATTCACCAAGGAAACACCTGCCCTTGCCAATATCGTTGACATATCTCAAAGTAAGAATCTGATACGAGCATATACAGTACTTTGGATTGACTTTTTGTGAATGGACCTACCGTTGCACAGGACACTAAAACGATTCTAGCTTGCGACTGAGTGCATACGGGGTGTTGTTTATTGAACTAATACGCCATAAGCAGCGTGCATTTAATTTGCAATTCACTGCCAATGAATTTCATGCGGTAAATTATTGTGTTTGAAAAAGCCAAAGCAGCGGAGCATGCCCATAAAAAGCGGATCCAAGCGAACCCACTCTTTCCAGAAAATCGGAAGGAAATAGAAAAGGTAAGATGATCTTAAAAACAGCAAACGGTTTCGCAACAAATATTTGACATTTGAAATAGTTCAGGGAATCATAGGTGTGTGTTTATACAGAGTTTCCCAAAAGTCACTGACAACCCCAGAAAGGTGCATTGCAGTTTTGAAGCAACACTGGAAGCTTGGAGTGGAGTTTGTTCTGATTCGAATGGACAACACCTGCAGCAGGCAGCCTGCCCAATATGAACCTAAAATCTGTAGAAGTAGCACCGCAAGATAAGATTGAAAACTAGCAAATAGCAGGGGTTGTCAAGTGACTTTTGGGAAACTTATATGTAAAAACACACGTCCTATAGGACACCAAAAAGACCAAACCTGTACAGGTTGTTCGTTAATTCAAAGGGAAGCATAGGTATTCGAACGTATTCTTTTATGCCTTACTAAAAAAGAAAATTCAAATGAGACAATTCGCACCGGTCCCCGTTTATCAGATAAGGATCGCAAACGTGCCCAATATATATGCTTTAGTGCGTGTTTTTGTGGACGCTCTTGCGCGCAGACTTTGCTGATGATAATGGACCAGAAATTGGAAATTGGTTCCTCTCGACAAACTCAAAAGAATTCATTGGAGTGTCAAATTGACTCCGCACCTCATCTGGTGGCCCCGACGGTTGCAGTTCGGAATACCTGCCGACATCTGAAAAAAGCTGAACTGGACGAGTTTTCATGCACGCTCAAGCAACTAAAATAGGATAGGAAGATGAGGACGATGCAGGTAGGGTAGGATAGGTCAGGATAGGTGTGTTAGGACAGGTTAGGTTGGGTTAGGTCAGGTTAGGTTAGGTTTAGTTAGATTTTAGTATATCAGGGAGCAATGGTGATAACTCGTTCAGTTCAATGTCGGCAGGTATTCCGAACTGTTACCGCCCCGACTTCCAAGGGGCGATGTTCCTCCAGCTACTTCCAGTTCCTCCATTAAATAATGAACGACTGTTTTGACACCTAGAACCCTTCCAATCTGGTGGAGTAGGCGACCCGCGACTGGCGCATATGAGCAGTCAGTTGACAAGCAATTGGCGGGCAGGAGAGAGCACAAGTTTGGCTTGCTCCACACACCCGCACACTACAAGCATACCAATCGTTTTCCCTTGGAGCGCATTGGTATTGCGATGCTGCCTTGCAGATAATTGCCTATTTCTTTTGGTTTCTGATGATTTTTCCGGAAGAGCCAAAGCAAGTTCGGGAGATCTTTTTATCCAGACGATTGCCCCCATGTTTTTACACGGCTACACAAAAAGCATGAAAGTCGGGTCAATGGTTTGGATTTTACACCTGATGAGTGCCCAACGCGATGCAGTCGCATTCATTTGCATTGCGCGCTCTTTGCTTTTTGCCATCAACGATGTCCACCTACCCGCAATGCGTTCTCCTACAGCGGGTCGGGGAACCGTGGTCTGAAACACCTTAAGATGGAATGGCGCTAATCTCGCAAAATCTTCACCGAATCCAAATTAAACTGACCTAACCTGACCTAACCGAACCAACTCGACAATAGATATCCCAACCTATCCTATCCTAACCGCAATTCTAACCTAATTTAAAGCAATTCGAATTTAAAAATTTCGGACAATGTATGATCACCTCTACAGCTACACGCTGCCGGCGGCACAATCAGTCTACCTGTGCAAGTTCTTGATTCAATCTACTGTGGTGTCGAAAGTTTTGTTTTAAAGAGTTCCGGCCTGTAATCCACAACTTTTTTGGAACTTTGTGCATTGTTTATCCCTTCCATTATGAAAAATTTTCATTTCTCACGAATACTTTTCAGGACAACTCCAAATTGCGGATGGATACCAGAATTTTTATTCAACGGCATTTTTAAATTCACAATATCCGGGTAAGGTTGTCCAAATTTTCATTGATTTTCATTGCTTGCGAAATTCGCTTATTATCACAGTGAATCTTGAAAAGTGAGGGAGAGGACACAATGGTTTCAGACACGAATCATGTCACAATGTTTTGTACCTTTTTACCTTCGATTATACGTATTTGAAAACTTTCGTTCCCGAAAATACCACTTGAACCAGACAACCTCACCAAGTCCAAACCAAACACACAACCTCGCCACGTCCTTGGCAATATTCCAAAAGGTACAAATCCGACACATGCGAAGTACAGTTCGTATTTTTCAGGAGCACAAGTTCGAATAATAATTCGTTCAGATTTATTGCACAAAATATGTTTTTCGTCGCAAAAACATCCAAGAACCCTCTTTGTAAACCATGGCATAGGCCTATAACTAATGTAAAGCGAGAAAACAAGCCACTTTATATTAATTGCCTCCCAAATGTCGTGGCATCAAGAAGGAAAGAGCCAACAGTTTTCGAGTGCGACTTAGAGCGCTGTTACTTTTCATGTTTTTCAGTGTTCTATTTTTGCAGTCAGTCTGGTCATTTCTTCTGTAATGCCAGTCAGGCCAGAAGCGACTTCGGATAGCGATGGCTGTCGCTGGAAGCCGATGATTGACATTTTTATGATTTTGTGACAGCGACAAAAATTAGAGCAAATTCTCATTTTTGCGACAGATTACAGGGCACAAATATGTTCTTGGCCATCGATATGTGTGATGTTGCTCATCTTGAACTTCTCCTGTGTAAAAATACGCGGAATATTGATGTGCATTTAAATGCACACTGGGTCAAATGCACACTGGTTAAATGCACACTGGGTCATTGCACAATGGGTCATTGCACACTGGGTCATTGCACACTGGTGCAAAATATTACTCAAAAAGGGATTATTCACAAATCGGATTGATTATTTTGTGGTGTGAAGAGAAAGGTTCTTGATTTTATATTCATTCGCCTTCCCATGCAACCTACGGCACCTTCCTGTGCAATCTACGGCAATTTTGGAAAGCTGTACGCAAAAATCTGACACTGTTCGGGCAGTTTTTTAAACTTTGTTTTTTTTAATCTGTTCTACATCTGTTAAAAATTTATATAGGTTACTACCTGTAATAGTTTTCTGATTTCTGTAATTCAGATTTTTTAATATTATTACTTATGGACCAAAATTTAAAAAAAGTCTGATTTATTCGCCCGGTGGGTTCCATGATATGCGTAAATATGCAATTCACCTTTGACCTCAACTCGTAAAACTGAAAGACGTGACATTTTTCCAAGTTATGACGTTATTTCGTTGTTTTCCTCACCAAATGAACACAAGGTCGCTTAAAAATAGACTCTCTGCCATGGTATTCCATTGCCGTCTCACAATCAGTTTTAATTCAATAACCAACTTTGTGGATTTTCTGTCCCACGAAAAAACACTCCACAACCCTCCGTATCCGTATAGAGAGCGTGACAAATGCGTGGTGTTCGAGTGGCAGGTAAATATCGGTAGTGCCATTGCACTTGGTGTTACTCTCTATATGCATGCTTGTGTCTTGTTCCGAAGGACGCTGGTATCCTCTGAACATTGATTCCAAACTCTGTGACCCTTTTTGCAGCGGACCTTTACTACGATGGATCATTGTCGGTTATCGGACCCAACGCTGAGGATGGGTATTTTCTGCCAGGGAACTCCAATAGTGGAATTTACCAAGGTCAGTCGTCAAAAATAACGGTATTTTGGTCTGCAAACCCCGATTTATTTGTTATTTGCTTAGGCATGAAGTGTTTAAGTGGAAGCAGGCGCAACAATCATTGCATCTACTGAGCAGGTACATTGTGGCAACATTCCTTTTCGGTGGGCAACATTCCTCTAAAGAAAGTGGTTATATCACCGTATCAGAAACATATCAGGGACGGCGGAATCACCGCATCACTACGATTTTAGTGGCATTTCCTTTCTTATCCATTCTAGTATGACTACATATTCAAAACATGCTTAAGATGCCCTATGAAACGATATGAACAGGCTTGAATGTTGAATAAATGGTTTCCGCATGCCTCCAGGGAGATTTGTTTTTTCATTTCGTTGTGCACGTGCGTGGGCTCATGTGATGTGTTCACAGCAAAACATTTCCCCGAAGTTACTATAACCAGAGCACATTATAACAGGTGCTAATTGGATGTGCATTAATGGATCATGAACCAAAAGAGGACGCACGGGAAAAACGGTACGTCCACGAAGGACTCATCCATTACGAGAGAATGAGAGAATGAAAGCGAATAAGAGATGCAACAAATACCCTTTTGTTGATCTGCTTGTACACCAAGTAGGAAAATAGATAAATTTTGTGACTGAAATTTGAAACGACATCAAAAATGAAGCTTAAAATTACAATTTCAAATGTCATTCCAGTTCCAGGTCCTGGACCGTATGCACCACTTCTTCCGTTTGAAGTTATGAAGAACTCACTTAACGGGCCATCGCTACCGCCTTACTACCGCATTGTTTGCGATCGTCCTGACAAGTACGGCGACATAACAACGGAGTGGGGTAAGTTCACGATCACGCAGGCAAATGAATTTTCACAGGATCCCCACTTTTGGGTAAAGATTTGCAGTTGAGATGTAAGATGTTCCCAAATTTTAGCATGGAGCGTGATTAATCGTTGTATTGTTTTTACAAATGTTTTGTTAAGCACATTGTGTGATCCTTTATCTCCGTGAGAATGGATGCAATCTGCTTTCGGGTTTTCATTTGTTTATTGTATCATCATCATCATCATCATCTTCATCATTATTGCCATAATGAGCTTACAGCCATGCGGCCGGTGGCTCCGCTGCTCCGCATTCATCTTGTTGCACACCTTGAGCTCGCATGGCACACTTGGCATGGAGAAAAATGCCCCAATCGGAAATGCAAAAACTTACATTGCACTAACAGCAAACTGTCAACAGTTTGCGGTTCCTGCAGAAATTTTAACTCTTTTCTTTCTTTTGCAACAAGTTTTATACTTGAACAAATTGCAAAAACTAACATTGCAGGAACAGCAACGTGTCCACAGTTTGCGGTTCCTGTGTAAATTTTAAGACTTTCTTTCTTTTGCAGCAAGTTTTGCACTTGAACAAATTGCAAAACCTTACATTGTAACAGCATAGTGGCTACAGTTTGAGGTTCCTGCAAAAATTTTCAAACTTTTCTTTCTTTTGCAACAAGTTTTGCACTCTTTGATGTCGCAAGAGTGATATCAATGTGTACAGTGAAGGACCCCATGCTGTTTTTGGTGAGTGCCCTCACAATCCAATGGACGCGACAAAAAGTCAATTTGCATGTCTGTTGTTCGGAATGGTACCACGATGTGAAAAACGAACACGGCCATAATCTATTTCAGAAACACTTTGAGTATAAGGCTGCTTTATCCGGTTACTGTCTCACCTCAGTAACTGATAGCTTTCCCAAGAGAAAGTTTGGCATTCCAAAAAGCAACGCGATTTCTCTTGGGAAACAGTTATCGTTTGGTGGGGTGAGTTAATAACCTGCAGCCTAATTACTGTTGCATCTTAAAAGGCGATCTCGCATTAGCATACGAGTTTGCTTTCAGCGTTTTGGATTCGATGAGAGACGACATTTTATGGTCAATCCTTAATGTTTTTTTTTTCAATTTTGTGCTTGGCGCATTTCTGGCTCTCACACGTGCGGAAGAACTGGGCATCGCATAGTTGGACGCCAAAACAATGGGATAATAATAGATAAATGCGAATACGTAGGCCCTAATGGAAAATAAAACTGACCGGTGTGTGTGGAAGGAAGAATGGATTGTACTGAATGGGACAGCATATAAAAATCAATAATTTAATTGCAATTGGTTCAACGCCGGGCTAGAGTTTTCCAAAGGAATTACATTAATCAGCGACTCTTCTTGCGTCTCCAACCCCGGACACAAAAATGGCGTTCTGACCCAAAAGTGACGGAATATCGGGACATGACGAAGCATCTTTATTTATGATCACGAATTTGTCATTTTTCAAACATTGCCAATTTTGCCAGAGTGCAGTATGAATTGCATTCGCCGTGTATGAATCGTGAAAATATTACTGACTGATTTCTTAATTTTTGCAGATCCCGCAGATTTCCGAATTGAGCAGATCGATGATATCTCAATGGGATACCCATTTTCCGATAAGACCGACTATTCAACAATCAGCAATAGCAAGACAGTTAATAACATCAGCTTGTGGATTGCGTCAGAAGACGGTACAATTTTCTTGAACCCCTACTCAGCGTGGTGGCAATGGATGAACGGAGATGACAATGTCAAAACGCTCCTGCGTTCTTACGGCTTTGATCCAACCGGTGCATTATCCTCCGACCTTCCAGGACTAAATGAATTAGACATTCTCCCGCCAGCTCCAACAGCGGACACCTCTCAGAGTCTGCCGCAATCATTTCACGATTTCTTTTTTTATTTGAAGCAAAGCAGGCAATAATTATTCTATTTTAGTTTTTTAGCTAGTTTAGTAGTTATTTTAGCTAGTTTAGTTGTTGAGAATGCTCACACACCCCTGTGCTTCCTCGAGTTTTCGATTCTAACTTTTCTTCCTCGTTATGTTTTTTTCATTCGGGAGACAGGGTTCCCATTAAAAGCATTGTTTTCACCGATGATTGTTTGTCGATTTTCCGAAACATGGCATTATTTGCCTTCATGGTCTGAAAACGAAGCTACGGCTGACCATGAATTTGACGATGTAAACGCTTTTAAATCATGAAAATGGGTGAAAGTTTTGAATTTTCAAAATCTGATTAGTGAAATTAAACATTTTATATTGTCTGAGAGTACAAAGTCAGACAGTACGAATGTATGCATTTACGTGGCCGAAATTATCGAATTTGAGATGCCATTCAATTGCAGTCATGGAATTTACATTACCAAACATACTCACGCTTGAGCTGTGCTTCATTGGCGAAATTGCGTGAAATATTGGAATACTGCGTGTAATCATTTTATGTTCGACGCGTGTGCGCGCACAGATCATGTTCGTAGACATATTTCTAAATTCCCGAATCCACTCCGCATCTGTCCAGCGAGATCATTTCAATCGTCCACCAGAATGCCCCCAATCATTATAACCCCAGATGGTGTTAATAAACTGCTCTCTACAATCAACATTATCAAGTCACCTGGGTCTGACAAGCTTCCCGGGAGAATCCAAAAAAACTCTCACCACTGTAATCTCTCCCTTTCCCACTCTCATATTCCAACTTTCTCTGGACACGGGATCTGTGCCATAGACTGGCGCAGTGCTCTGGTCGTCCCCATCCCAAAATCCGGTTCTCCCGCACACCCAGGTAACTACAGACCAATTTCGTTAACATGCATTGTTTGTAAGATTTTCGAACATATCCTGTTTACGAATATCTTCTCACACGTCATCACGAATAAACTTCTTAATGATATGCGGCATGGGTTTAAGAGTGGCCTGTCCTGTGAGACCCAACTTTTGGAGTTTTTAATGATCCTTCAAAGTCAGTTGACAACATGAAACAGGTTGATGCCGTTTTTTTAGACTTCATTAAGGCATTTGACAAAGTCTCGCATTCTCGATTAGTTATAAAGCTGAAAAACGTGTACCCGAATTGCGTTACCTGGATACAAAGCTACCTCAGGAATAGGGTGCTGATGGTTGTGGTGGATGGACAAGAGTCACGGCCATGCAATGTCACATCGGGCGTACCTCAGGGTACGGTTTTGGGGCATTTGCTGTTCCTGCTTTAAATTAATGATCTCTCCGCTTGTATTGGATCACATGTTTGCCTATTTCAAGATGACTGTCATTTATCGTGAGATCAAGGACCGAGATATTGTGAATCTCTGCAGTGACATTGCGGCAGCACTGGAGTGGGCAAACAAGTCGCAAATGGAATTCAATATATTAAATGCGAAATGGTCACATTTTGTCGCCGCAAAAATCCAATGAATTTTGCTTCTACCATGGGGTCGTCTGAGCTGAAGATGAGTTGTGACTACAAATATCTTGGTGTTTTATTTTCCGATGATTTGAGCTGGTCCAAGCACGTCGACAGAATCTATAATAAAGGGCTCTCTCTTCTTGACTTCATTAAAAGACATCTGAGTTGGTGGCCCCAAACGGTGTAACTCTTGGCTTACAAAACTTTGGAGTGCCCTGCACTGGAGTACGAAAGCCTTGTCTGGAGTCCTTTCAACGGCAGCCACTCGGCCCAGATTGAACGGGTGCAAAGAATTACTGCTAGATTCGTAGGCTCTGATTATAGCAGAGAGTCAAGTGTCACAGCGATGTTAAAGGAAATTTACGTTCCCAAATTGTCAGACAGAAGAAAGGTCGTGAGGCTGTCCATGCTCCAGAAAATACATTCTGGCAATGTTGGTATTTTTACTTCCACCGGAAGTTGAACGGTCACGAGTTCCATCAATTAGGCATTTGAACGACAGCAGTCTTAGGCATCCTGGCACATTCCAATATCCACTCGGACTCTTTTTCCAGCTACGATTAGGTGTTGGAATAACCCACCGAATGAAATAGCGGAAATAGCAAATGTCAATCGCATTCGAGTTGAGACTCTAAAATATGTAGGAGCGAATTCAGATAGTTTCCTTTGATCTTATTTTAACAAGCCGTGCCACAGGCTATTACCATTTGCACGTTACAAAAACAAAATAACAAAAAAATAATCGCATGCTGTGTGTACAACAACTGTATTGAAATGCCATGCTGAGTGCAGATCGTTTTCAGATACAGGGAGATTTTTAGCATCAACAATCTCGCATCGTTTCCAAAGGTTGTGCACTCTGATATATCCACTTCGGTGTTTCACTGCGTTTGCGCAGTACAATGCATATTTTTTGAACAAAGCTTCAATCCGGTTATTACAAGAACGGTTCAAGCAGAATTGGATAGTATACTTGTTCCCGAACCAAATGCCTCCTTCGAGCCTCCTGTTCATCTAGTGGATAAAAAACGTACCTTGAATTATCCCACTAATTCAAAAAAGAATGGTTTTTGATTACCGAGAAGTATACAAGTTCATTAAGCCCTTTTATCCAGTACCTATGGCCAACACAATCATTAATGCCCTTGCTGTGAAAGCTCATTATT
>JASGXE010014026.1:0-11954 GCA_030068105.1 Sinentomon sp. SZTP_YWyxl | reverse complement strand
TGTTTGGAAAAACCCCGCACCCAGAAGCTGGTTAAAAAACAAACCCCCCTCACAGCGTTTTTTTATAATATGGTCTGGTAAATCGAAGGACACCTGATTTTGGGTGTTTTTTTCCCGCTCATCTCGGATTTTTTTTCGAAATTTAATTATGTGTTAACCTGGGATAACTCTGTATTGGTTGCGTGATCATCTTGTATTTTGGGGGTGGTGCTTTTTCTTCGCTCGGGGCTCAGTCTCTGCGATTCTTGAACCCTCTCGACTTCTAAAAAGGTGGGCATCCACGATGAGGAATCCCATCGTATATTCCTTGCCAAGAATTCCTTATCACAATCCTCGGAGAACGATTCCTCATCGTCCTTTACGAGGATAAACGCTTTCTCTCCGCAGTTCAACCGGAATGGAGCGCTTTTAAGCCCCGCATTCACTGGGGAGAAATGCTCCGAAACAGCGCTAATCTGAGGTTGCGTGTATAATTTTCTCCATTTCCTCAAATGCCGAAAATTACCTATACCCGCACCCTCGGATTAGCGCTATTTCGGTGCACTTTTCCCCGGGGATATTTTCGCATATTTTTCTAATTTATTCGTATAGCAACACAATTTGGCCTACAATATCTTCTGGAACATTAGTTGACAAGCATTTCACGACAAAGTTTAGTGGACTACCTGTACACTTGTTTAGTTTCCTGAAATATCCATCTTCGAACTTCGAACTGAATAATAATAATTTCCTGCATCAAAATGTGTGAAAGTCTGACCCCTTGCGCTCCCAACCTCATCTCAGACTTCGCCTGTTCCTCGTGGCAACCGCAACCGACGAGGGTCAGCCTCATCCAACCTCTTGTTGCTTGGCAACAGTTGCCGTGGTGACAGCCAAGGAGGGTTGTTCGGCGACTCCCGACTCCCTCCAACTCTCAAGTCGACGCCGAGTTCATCGCTCAATTTGCTGCGATTCGTTAAAAGTGACCTACCGTTGCCGGGTGGTGACATTGGGGGCCTGGAGAGTGGTCAGAAAAATGACCACTCGTTGCTGTCGCTCTACTGTATTGTCAAAAGCTGCATCGGGTAAGTTGTGTTTTTTGCACATTTATCGTAGCCGGTTTGCTATTTATCTCACCCTGACCCCTCCATTATTTTTTCAACCTCCCATAGGGATATTTACCTGCGGTGTCAGCCTGTTAGGGTAGAGTGTGCTGTAAGAGTGGGAGATTTAAAAGACTCGAGCGACCAAACATTCTGCAAAAATTTCGGTTCGTAGTTGACTTGCGCAGTTTAACGCTCAATTGGCATCAATTATTCGTGCAAGACGAGAGATTTTTTTTTAGTTTTTTTTTGCTGTGCCCAGCCAGCTGGAATTAGGTGGGTGAAAGGTTTTGGGGAATGCGCGAATATGTCGCGATGGGGTTCTGTGTTTGACACCGCTTGCAGTGTTTGAATCACTCTCGGCACGGGGTGAATTTTTCAGGAACAAGTATTTTTAAAATGACTTTGGCTCTTGCACTATCCCGATCTCTCGTCAGGGGCTCGTGTCTCTTGAAAACCCATTTCCCCTGCATTTGGGGTTGCGACAAAATGTTTCCCCCCACCGCAGGTCTGCACCGTGGCATCCCGCTTCTTGGATTCCCGTTTCTTGGATGGACATGGAAATGATAATTCATCAAGAGTTTGCGTTTTAAAGGTCATGGCAGGTTAGGGTGGGTTGGATTAGGTCAGGTTGAGCTGGCATTTTGTTATGAAGCCGCATTTCCGCTCGCTGAAATGACCATCACCACTTCATCCAAGAAACGGGAATCCAAGAAACGGGCTAGCGCCGGTCTGCACACACTTCCAGTCTACCTCCTGCCCTGTTCACGCATGTGCGGTCCTCTCACCCAAGTATTAACTAGACTCAGGTGTAAACCTGGCTGGCAATCCTCAGTTGGCAAAACGGGGAGTATCCGGATTTGCGGATTTTACATTTTTCGCAAGAGCTTCCTATTTAACGAGAAATTGAACCTCGAATATTGATGCCGTTGGTGCATGAGCCGGTGTGTTCAGTTCTTGAGCCTTTTTATGGATTTCGCAAATATTTTCGCAGCAATTTGCGAATTTTCACTGGGTACACCATGCGCGCGCTGCCGGATTTTCGTCATTCAATTCGCAAATGACATCAACAGAACAACCACAAAACGAATTTTCGCAAAATTGTGGTTCACGTTTTTCTGTCAACCCTTGTACATTTCGATACCCCAATAGAAAATAGGCACCTTTCGCATCGGTCTTTATGAGCCTAATTTAATTAGAGCTATTAGATGAGCGGCATGCTGGTTGAGTCGAGTATTCATTATCGCAGCTCTCTTGGTGTCACTTTTGGGACATTTATTTGTTTAGAATATAATCCAAGCACGTAAGCGCAGCTAAAAAGAGCGTTGTCGTGTGATTTGTGATATGGTGGCCTCTGGAGATAGATGCGAATGGATTGTCATTTTGTGATTTACCGATGACGAAAGTCGTCACCGCGGGCATCATTCGTCTTCGCATTTTTCAAAAACAATTCTTTTCTGTTCACTTTTCGTTGTGCCTTCATCTCCCGTGCGGCACCGATTTTTGCAAAAATTTCAGGGTCGCTGGGAATCGAACCCTCACCTTTCGCTTGTGCGGTCGAGTGTTTTATACCAGTGAGCCACCCAGCTTTGCTCGCGCAAGTGTCCCGGGCTTTCTTCACGGGCAGCACTTACATACTGTTAGGTGAAGAGGAACAGTGATGCATGTGACATCCGATCAGTGTCATGTTCGGAAATGCGAACATAATAGCGTGTCCACATATTCGCGATTTTGTCGCGCTGTCGCGTCGTCGCGCGCGTAAAAGTTGTCCGGTGCGACAACATCGCCTTGTATGTTGCACAATATGCATGGTGATTCGTTCTTCACACATGGCAAAGTCGTTGCATCGGGCAACGTTTTCGCGCGCGACGACGCGACAACGCGACAAAATCGCGAATGTGTGCTGGACCCGCTTAAGATGTGGAACATTTTTCTGATTATCGCTTCCGTTGCTGTGCAAGAATTTTTTGATTTTATTTTTCTGCCGTTAAGTGCATCCACCTGTGCAAGCAATTTGCCAGTTTGTCCTTGCAATCACGACTCTAAAAATTCCATCTCCACGCGTTTTCGCAGAAGATTAGATAATCCTCGCTTTGAAAAACGTGTTACCAACGCGTGTAACCGTATAGGTAATTAAGTTTATAATCGCGTTTGGATTTAAACGCTCTCTGACTTTCTTTGGGCTGATGCTTGCTTCGCTGCGTTGTTGCCCTCTTGTGTGGCTCTGCCTGCAGCTGTCCGATCATTTCTTGCTGCTCTTCTTGCGGTGTTGATAATTTTGTGCCGAAGCTCAACCTGAATTGACTGAAACATTTCCAAAGATGTGACCAGACATATCCTGAATTGACTGAAACGTTCCTGAATTTTCTGCCGCAACTCGCTACTGCAATATTCCCGAATTTTGCGCCGCAACTCATCCTGAATAAACCGAAATATTCTAGAATTTTTTAACCACAAGTCACCGCAAATTGATGAAATATTACCGAATTTTGTGCCGCACACCCAGAATGGACTGAAATATTCCCGATTACTGTGCTTCAGCTCATCCTGAATTGACTGAGATAATCCCGAATTTTGTGCCGCAACTCAACCTGGACGGACTGAAATATTCCCGATTTTGTGCCGCAACTCATCCTGAATGTGCCGAAATATTCCAGAATTTTGTGCAGCAACTCATCCTGAATTGCCTTTATCAATATTCCAGATTTTTGTGCCTCAAGTCAACGTGAATTAGCTGAAATATTCAAGAAATTTGTGCCGAAACTGACCTTGAATTGACCGAAATATTTCCGAATTTTGTGCAGCATCGCATCATCAATTGGCAGAAACATTCTCAAATTTTGTTACGCGCAACTCATCCAGAGTGGACTGAAATATTAACGGTTTTTGTGCCGCAACTCATCCTGAATTGACAGAAACATCCTCGAATTTTGTTCCGCAACTCATTCTGGATTGGCTGAAATATTACCGAAATTTTTGCAGTTACTCTTTTTGAATTGACTGAAATATTTCCGAATTTTGTGCCGCAACTCATCCTGGATGTGCTGAAACATTCCAAAATTGTGTGACGGTAATTGTCCTGTCCTGAATTGACAGAAACATCCTTGAATTTTTTTCCAACTCAACTCATCATATTCTAGAAATTTGTGCCGTAACTCCTGAGTTGGCTGAAATATTTCCGAATTTTGTGCCGCAACCCAATCTGAATTGGTTGAAATGTTCCGAATTTTGTGCCGCAGCTCATCCAGAATGGAATAAAATTTCAAAATAAATTGTGTACTACAACCAATCCGAAATTGGCTGAAATATTCCTCCTCGAACCCAGAGTCATGTCCTAAACATTTCTCATAATGGATTCGTAGGACTCGATTTGAAGCTCCTGCTTGCCCTTGAAAGGGCCATTTTTCTGATTACTGTGTCACAAAACGGCCAGGAACTTTGTTTTCGATTTTCTGTGTTCCGACCCGATCACGCTTGTAATTAGCGTGACATGCCTCCATTGTTGCACTGTCTCAAGAACAACAAGAACAAAACCAACAGCAATAACAACGCCTCCGCCTATCCAGGTCCATCACGGTCCCTTCTCGCAAGTCCGACCGGTTTCAGAGAGGCCTACGTCATCGTCATGCCGAAGTCACGTGGTTCGCATTTGCCACCAATCGCCAGCTCCTCTCATGGTCACGGCCACAGTGGACTGGGTGCCCATGTGCACCATCACAGCAGCAGGGACAAGGTTGGCTCATGGAATCACCGTCATTCGGAATTGAGGACATATCTTCAGCACAGGATTTCAGATATTCGGTAAGTGGGTGAACCTGGATCCCGAAAACGGGTTCTGGAAAAAATACGAAAAGTTGCGTTCCAGAAGATCGACCTGGTTTTGTGGGGGCTTTGCTGCCAGACAATGTGAGCCTTGTCGCGGAAAATCACCGAAAGCAATGCTTTTCCACCCAAAGCGGGAGCAACCAAAACCCCACCACAAAGCGGAAGCCACCAAAACCAATACCATTTACCATCGCAAAGCGGAAACCACCAAAACCAATGCTTATAACCACCCCAAAGCGGAAACCACCAAAACCAACGCTTTTTCACCCCAAAGCGGTAGCCACCAAAACCAGTGCTTTTACCACCGCAAAGCGGAAGCCACCAAAACCAGTGCTTTACCACTACAAAGCGGCAGCCACCAAAACCAATTTTTTCGGTGTCGTCCCTCTAGTTCGCCGTACCGCAAGTCCGCCGGTGTGCCGCTAGTCCGCCAAGGCGAACTCGCGGGACACTGTCTCGCCATTCCGCCGTCCCTTTAAATATGACTCATGGGTGTTTCGCCAGTTCGCCGCCACTTTGAACCGGTTGTTGCATTCCGGTATCATGCAGGGATGACCAATGTTGCGTTTTTGGGCAGATTTTGATGAAACTTTTTGTGTTGCAATGCTGAAAATCAGGAAGCACTTGCTGAACACGATGTCATCCATCGGTCCTCGATTCCGGAGCCAATCCTATGACGAATACATTCGCGAAACGCATATGGACCAGGACAAGGAGTGGGCCACCAAGAATGAAATCATTGCAGCAACAGAATTAATCGGTTCTGACATTCTCGTGCTCGCAAAAACTGGAACACGAAATCCTGGTTGAGATATCCATGCAGTGGTTTATTATCATCCCCACCTTCGGTTTTCGGCCTGGCTCTTGATGATTCCAGCGCTTGCCATTTCCACCTTGTCACCTGACAAGCCTTATTCGATGCCTTCATTCATGTGAAGCGTTTTGGTTTTAGTATACGCACAAAACAACTGACAATCTCCTTCGTTGACTGTGTTTCTTGAGTTTGGTTCTGCGGCGTTTCAATTGCTTCTACTCAAATCTCAAGCAGTCAAGAATTCCGTTATGGTCAATATTTGTGTATGTCATGGACAGTTTTTGTTCATTTGATTATGGACACCGTGATAATTTGAAACGTGATGTCTCTGTCCCTCCCTTTTCTCGTTTGAAACAGCATTGTTTCATACTTGGCAGTGAATTTGCAGAAATAAAATTTGTGTGTTAGTTAGCTGGATGCAAATTATCATTGCAATTACCATGGCAATTTCCTTCGCAGAATAATTTGGTCATCCCTTCACTTGTGACTTTTGAAGCACAGTAACCGGATAAAACTGGCGGCGAATTAGCGAGACACCCGGGTGCCAGATTTAAAGGGATGGCGGAGTAGAGAGACGACTGTCCCTTTAAATCCTAACCGGTTTAAACTGGCGGCGAACTAGCGGGACAGCGGACTGGAGGTACGGCGAACTCGCGGGATACAACCATTTTTTCCACCGAAGCGGTAAGCTGCCGATGGTTTTCGAGGGATCGCCTGATCGGTTAAATTTAACTTTACAGTATTTTCGCGTTCAGAAAATGAAAGTCTACACTTTTTTCATGAAATTGGGCAAAATTACCGATATGTGGAGCTTCTCCCAAATCCTATGACAATCTGTTGTTTGCTTTTTACTTGGAAGTTTTCCGTGCAGCAAAAGACTTGGATCCCCGTTCTGCCGCAACAGTTTCGCGGTGCCGAAGCATCACACGAAAACTCGTGGATCGATGAAAAAAGTAGCGTTTTCCCATGGAGTTGCGGGAATCTAAAGGATGAACGGCGAAAATGGAAACGATAATCGCACCTGTTTTTTGGTGTGGCTGACGTCGGGGACGGTCGACAACAAACGCGTTCAATGTTGTTCAGTGCGAGAAAAAAACAATTGTGTTTTTATTGTTTTCATCGGGAATGACAAAAGGCTAACGAGCAAGTGCCTGCATCGCAATGACAGGGTGTTCGGATTGAGCTGCCTGCAATTGGGTAAGGTTCAACAGCCATCACAACTTCAGGCCATGGCAGTTTTCCAGACAGATTTAGTCGTTTCGACAGAAACGTCGCAAACCTTTGAAATTTTGACTTAGTGCGCAACAATGCATTTCACTCTGCAAAGCACACACCCATTTCACAACATTCCCGCGTATCTCCACGTTCATTCTGACGACCAATGCTGCTAGCAAGTGTTTGTGATCATGTCGAACAGTAGCCGTGGTCATCAGTAACTACCTGGACGGACAGGACCCGGCCTGTGAGCGCACCGCCCTTCAAGTTTTCGAAAATGCCAGGAGAAGCACGTGCATTTTTCCCCTCTCCATTGCATAATTTTTTTCCAATCCACTTCCGCGGACCAGGAGCTCGCAACAGCCAATCACGTCGTCTCAAATTGTGACGTCATCAATTTTGCGATTTTTGCATTGCCACCGCTTTTTGCCATTTGGCAGGTTTGCCACCGCTTCGCAACTCTTTCTGGGGTCGCAATAGGGTTAGGTTTGGTCAGGTTAGGTTTGGTTAAGTTTGGTTTTGAAAATTGGACGTTGAAATTGGCTGGAATTCCCAACAGCCAATCAGAGACGCGCATGCGGAAGTGGATTGGGAAAAAAATGTGCCTCTCCATTCCCAATTCAGTGCCCTCATCGTTCATGCCCAGGCAGAATCACCGGCCCACCCTGTTGCGATTGCATTTGACAAAGTTAAAATCGATGTTTATTATTGACGCATCATGCACACACAGACGGAACGCCGCTGACTTTTTTGAAACCTCTTCAGATATTGCTCGCTGATTACGAAAATCGAACCGCACCGCAGGTGTTCGAAAGCAGAGTTACGTCTGTTCACTGGACACGGCCACTTGCTGGCAGTCTTTTTCATTTCCTTTTTCGCCGTTCGCCCTTATGGCTCAGGCGTTTTCCGGCTTTCCGAATCGATGTTTTGTTGTCTTTTTCTCCGGGTTGTGTGATCAGTGATCACCTCGCTGATAAGCCTCATTCGCAAAATCGGCACGTTTTGTCCATTGGCCGCACGTGACCCGTTAGGTATTCGTATACAGACTACAGTCCGTGCCCTGATTCCGAAATTCCTGCCGAAAAGAAGGCGTAAACCTTACTTGAGTCTTGAGTCTTCCGCTTAGCGCATCCCCACCACAGTCGGTTTATGCAGCGGTGGCAACGCAGCCCGCCTGCGAAAGCCCAATAAGGTTCACAGGCGAACCTTTTAACCTGGGATAATACCTCGATTTCCAAATATGGCCCTTGAAAACTTGTCTTGGAACTGGACTGGACTATTTTCTGACAAAAAAAACAACTTACTGAAAATTGTCGTCCGCTGGCATTCGAATAACGTTCTTGTCAGATAGCTTTCGCCTTTAAGGGACTCATTCTCCCAAACCACCTGCCAGGAGCTCAGTCGATTGGAACCCTGCTGGGGGCACGACCGCAGACCCTCACTTTTGTGGTTGAAGAAGCTCCGGAAAACCTGAAAAATAAACTTTAATGACTAAAATCGTTGGGAACCTTGAGCATGAGCTCTGACTACAGCGCATTGTTGGAAAGTCACAGAAGCAATAACGACTCCCATGACTAACAAGAATGACACATGACTCATCACATCAATAATGACTCCATGATCCAATATACAGGTTTCCGAAAAGTCACTTGACAACCCCAGAAAAGTGCATTGCAGTTTTGAAGCAACTCTGGAAGCTTGTATTGGAGGTCGTTCCACTTCGAATGGATAACACCTGCAGCAGCTGGCCGCCTGCCCAATCTGAACTTAAATCTGTGGAAATGGCCCCACAAGAGAAGATTGAAAACTAGCAAATAGCAGGGGTTGTCACGTGACTTTTGGGAAACCCTGTATTTTGGTACTTGCATAAAGGAAGTCATTATTGTTTTTGTGACTGTACAAGGTTCGACCACCTGTGCAAAGTCGAATCGGGAGAAGACCTGTACACCTGCATTTGTTTTCAATCGCGGGTAAAGAATGTTCTGATCCAAGGTCAAAACATATGTCAACTTCCGTCGGATATTTCCAGACATTTTTATCGCCTTCGCGCTGCCTTCCCAAGAATTTGTTTCTGCTTTCTGTGATACATGGATTGGAACAATAATTATTAAAAAAACTGGACTGAACCTGTTTCGAACCTGCGATCATGGCAGCAGAGCGCATCCAACAACTTCACTTCCGGCGGGAGCCGCTGGCAGATCACTCGTGCATGCGTTGTCATTTGCGCTGTGATCACTGACATGGGGAATTTTTGGCGTTGACCAAAACACGTGTTTATTATTCCGCGTTCTTTCATGTCGAGGTATTGATCAGGCCAATGCCACCCACAAACCATTGCGTTCTGGTCATGGAAATCGGTGACCCTTTATTCGCGGCCCAAGCCGAGTGTTCCGAAGAACGTCAAGCGCAATGCCAGTCGGCACCCTTCTAAAGTAATCTCTGCAGGAAATATGGGCAGAGCAACCATTTTGAGCTGAATTGGTCGCCGATTTTCGAGTAGCCACCCTTCCAAGTAAATTTTGCGAAAACGGGTGCGAACAGCCCTTCAGAGTTGTATTCCTCCGCAATTTTCGAGTCGGTACCCTTCCAAATTGCGGAATTTTTGTTACTTATCCACGTTATTTTTGCCGAAAAATGGGAGAACAACCCTTTTGAGATGAATAAGTCGCCAATTTTCGAGTCGGTACTCTTCCAAAATAATTTTGGCAGAAATGGGGGCAGGACAACCGGTTTGAGTTGAATTCGTCCACAATTAATTTTCGAAAAACTCCAGTTGAAGATGGCAAAAAGATATTCCAAAGTTGCTATGCCGATAACCCTATTTTTCGGTAAAAAATTTCAATGAGCAGCCACATTTGGTGCAAACCAACTTCCGGCCCGATTGTTGTCAACCCATTGGTTGGTGTCCGCCCTGAAAACGTTCCCGATGTTCGCGTATCCACATCGGCCACTGATTATGAGGTCCAACATTGTTCTTCGTCCTTTTTTGAACTTTTTCACGAGTGCATGAGCAGATCGATTGAAGTATATTGCTCAAGTTGCTCTTCATGGCGCAAGTGGGGGTTCTGGATGTCCTTGACCCCTTTGGCGTCCACCTTTTCCTTTTTGGCGCGCAATTTTAGGTCTGAGCACGTGGCTATATTATTTTGCAAAATCACATGCGTGCGAAAATCGCATGCGTGCCGGTCATATTTTTTGTTTGAAATTATTCGTATAATTACCGTCAGCTTCCTTTCTTGTTGAGAGCGGAGAAAGGTCTTGAACACGTGCGATTGTGGCATTTCAAGCCTTCGGTGCTTGCCCTCCGCGAACTGTCGGAAGAGGCCTGTCATTTTGTGCTTCTTGACAGCCCGTTTGGGGGGCTCCGCGCCGGCTGGGTCGGTTCCCAGCTCATTCCCAGAAGAGAACCCCCCGCGAAACCCTGAGGATTGAAGGAAAATTTGTAAGGTCTCGCATTTAAAGCTACACTCGTAAAAGCCTGTCCAACCATGATTATCTCTCTCTTTGTTCCATGTCGACAGACACAGGTACAGTGTGGCCCAAAAGTCTATGGCCATAGTAAAAGTGTTGATATGCTGTTTTTATTTATGATCTCAAACTTTCTCCACCTCCAACCACGGATGTCAAGACTTTGATGTGAAATTGGTGACCCGAGCAAAGCGATGACCTTCGTGGTTATAGCTGGAAAATGTTTCAAATGACAAAATAGACCATGATATTCGTAAAAATAGCAAATTTGATTTTTTTTTGCTGAGCGAAAGACATTTGGGCTGCTCCGTTTGTGCTCATGTCGTACCGATGTGGTACACATCCGTGGTTGGAGCTGGAAAAGTTTCAGAGCACAAACCATTATGATAAAAGAGCAAATTTTCATTTTTACTGTGGCCAAAGATTTTTGGACTACACTGAATACAGAGAAAAGAAGACTCAAATGTGGCAATTCTGCGGCCAAATGACATCTGCCGTGGCGTGTCGTTTTGCATGAGTGATTTTGCGTTTCCGTCAAAAACTGCAAATTACACCATGGAAATTTTCCCTTTCTTCTTCTCTCTCGCACCCAAAACATTGCGTGGCGGTTGGGCTGTGCTGTGCAATTTTGGCATTTTTGAAATTATCCATTCCATTGTTGCTATTGTGATGATTCTGCATTCATATTTCACGCACAAGCTCTCAGACCACATTGTTAACAGCTTCGACGGGCGGAGAGTTGTTGAGAGTTGTGGCTGGCACAACAATTATTTTCGTTTGTTCTTTTTCGTTTCAAAATTAGCCATTCCGTGCTGTTTTTGCGGTCAGAATAATGCAGTGGCGGATCGAGTCCTACTCTTGGAGGGTGTTGTCCGCCGGTTCTGGTTGGGTCTGTGGAAAAGCTCCGGCGGGATTCCAAATGCCATGAGCTCTGTGAGAATCCCCCAGAAGTTGAAGAACTTTTGGGGTCATTTGGCGCAAATTTGGGGTTATTTTTGACACAATATTGCAATTTGTTGGAAAACTGGGCAAAAAGAGCATTTCCCCGGAAAAGTGGATATCGCCAACCCTTGTATCCGCCCCTGGATAATATGACACCACGTCCCCTGCAGGTTTCAAACTGACACCAAATGCAACGCAAACTCCACAATTTCGCATATTTTCCCGCATTTTTCAGGTGTGAAATTATTACGGGTGACTGGTGATGCATGCATGTGTATATAGGTAGGAATATGGCAATGACATTGGCATTGTGGCCGAATCTGCAAAGAAGAGCACCGCGTTGTGTCTTTGCTCAGTTTGCGTTCAGCAGCGGCCGTGAGCGGTTGTTCTCTCTGCGTCCAGCACTCGGGATTCCCCAAATTACGAGCACGCAGGAATCGGAGAATTCGCTGCCAACAAGTGGTTTTCGATCAGTTTGCCGTGGATTTTCAAGCCGTCGATTCGCGAAAGGGTGATTTCTGATCAACAGCTCGAAAACCCTGGGACGTTGTTTCGATGGGCAAGGACCCGTCCTACAATGTCACGCCGCCTTCGCAGACGGCTCGCTT
>JASGXE010014025.1:0-22382 GCA_030068105.1 Sinentomon sp. SZTP_YWyxl | reverse complement strand
AAAGAAAAAGGGCATGAAAACTGTTCGGTAATCAACAAACTTCAGAAAACGAATGGGAATGAATCAAGGACAGAGCCATCTAACGCCTAACGGCGGCACAAGGGAAAAAGCGCAAAAAAGGCAGGATTTTCTCACTGCTTCAGGCTCGCACAGAGAATGCACGCGTTCCCAAGCCGGCGAGTTTCCAATGCCGTCAAAGAAAAACGATTCCGAAGAAAAGGTAAAATACATAGGTCCCTTGGATATGCAGGTGCTTGGCGACGATTTTCGACCCGCAGTTGTGGTTAACTGGGACCGCGGAAGGCGCGATTTGGTTCCAAGCGGGCATAGTGCCCACGCTGTGCATCCCAAGGGACTTGCCATCAAAACATCGCGGAAGTGGGGAGAAATTTTCGATTTGTGTCTGGGGACTATGCTTCTGCGTCGGTAAACTCCACTTTCGCCGAAAGGAATTTCGCAAAACCACTCTCGCCGAAAGGAAATTCGCCGAGAGGAAACTCGCAACTGGTTTTTTGACAACGAACAAACTTGCAAATCGTTTTTTGGCAACGCACACACTCACAACTGGTACTTTCGCCGAAAGGTAATTTGCAACTGGTTTTTTTGCAACAAGGAAATTCGCAACTGGTTTTTTCACAACGAAGAAACTTGCAACTGCTTCTTTCGCAACGGACACGTCCGCAACTGGTACTTTCGCCGAAAGGAAATTCGCAACTGGTTTTTTTGCAACGAGGAAACTCGCAACTGGATTTTTCACAACGGAGAAACTTGCAACTGCTTTTTTCGCAACTGACACGCTCGCAACCGGTACTTTCGCCGAAAGGAAATTTGCAACTGTTTTTTGATACAAGCAAGCGCTGCCTCTGCACAGTGAGATGCACAAGAGTTTGATGTGTTGACAAGAGTTTGCGGAATCCTCTGAGTGCTCTCATTTCGGACTCGTTCTTCTATTTACCGATTTGGCGAAGATTTGGCGGAGGGCAGCAAAAGGAACAATGTTGCACATATACGAAATATCCATCAATGATTTGCGGTTGTTTGTACAGAGAAGCCTTTGTATGATTGTGTCCGACTGGTGAACCGATGATAGCATTTGAGCGTAAAAATAAATTCAGCGCGGGCAAAGGGTTGACGGTCACAAATGCCCACCCTCGCAAGGATTGAGCAGTTCAACACTTTCCTGCAGTCTGCAGGGTTTAGCGACAATATAGGCTGACATGAGTACTCGGTGGGGTAGTTAGAAGATTCTGGATTGTATACAAAGTGGCACGAAATTTCGTTTATTTCAACGACCCGGAGAGGTCGTCGTTTGCAGATGGACGGATAGGTATCAGTACAGAATATCAATACTTACTCGTCTGAAAACGGAGGTGCAAACGGAGCTGCAAACATTTCCAAAAGGAAGGGTTAGTCAGCATTTTGAAGGGTTTGAGGGCAGGGGTAAGCTGACAGCTTTTGCGTGGGGTGCCGAGTGGAGAGTCGGAGTGCAAAAAAAAAAATCGGCAATTTCTGGGGACTGGAAAATATTTTGGAACATCGATCCTCTTCACGGTTTTCGAAATTCACGGTTGCAAAAAAACCAGTTGCGAATTTCCTTTCGGCGAAACCATCAGTTGCGAGAGTACTCGTTGCGAAAATGGAAGTTGCCAAAATCCCATTTGCGAAATTCCTTTGGCGAAAACCCCTTGCGAAACCTGTTGGAAGATGCAATTGCCAAAATACCCATTTCAAAATTCCCCGTTGCAAAAAAAAAGTTGGAAATTCCTTTGGCGAAACCATCATTGGAGAGCCTCTTCAAAATGCAATTGCAAAAACCCTTCGAAATTTGTTGAAGAAACCATTGCGAAATTCCTTTCGGCGAATTTCCTTTCGGCGAAACCATATTAGAGTCCTCGTTGGAAAATCAAGGAAAATTCATTGGAAATTCCCCGATGCAAAAAAACCTTGCGAAATTCCTTTCGGCGAATTTCTTTTCGGCGAGTTTCGTTTTGCGAAATTCCCGGCCCAAAGTGCCCCAAATTGGTCATCAAGCGAACGGAAAATTGGTTGGTCAAGTTTTTTTAAACAAACGGGTAATTAACTTTTTGGATGGTTTGGCTCTTTTAGCTCGCTTTGGGCATTCGGAAACCACCCCATTTTCCAGAGTTCCTTTCCAATAATCGATTGGGCCTACGGACGCTTTCTGAAATCCGCTTAGGTTTGGCTTGGGGTAGCTTCGACCTGAGACGTCCATGTCGGAAATCTGAAGGCATTGGACTATGATCATTGGCCCAAATGAATATTGGACCAAATGAACCAGACCCTTCGGAAACGGCGCAGGAATACAGTTCGCAGATGCGCTAGTGGAAGACTATAGACCAGACCATCTGTGGATGGCAAGAATGTCAGCTGTGTGACAGGGCAGCAAGGCACTCGGACGAAAAACCCCCAACATTTAAACCATGCAGGTATCGCTTCTGAAGTCTTTCTCTGTGATACGGGACGGGATGTCACACAGCAGGGAGCGTGACATAAATCAGCTGATTGAATACCATGGCGTGCTCTTTGACCCCGCAGGCAGGCCCTGCGATGTGATGTTGCCGAAAGGCTGAACTCTTTCCATTCAGCGCCATTCAAACGCGCAGATCAATTTATCATTGACTGGAAATATTTATGGGCTTTTGTTTAATCCGACTACGCGGCCACTCCCGTTTCGGGTCTTTTCGTATTCCTGGGCTGGAAATTGCAAGCAACAATAGAACGTGATTTGGGAAACCATACCTATATGCGCCAGGCAAACAAACTTGGAGGTGGGTAAAATAGAACTTTCCAGGGGTCTTCAAATTTCCAGATAAGAAAATTTCTCATTTTGACTGTGTGCCCTGTCTTGCCTTCTCCACGTGGAAGTATCCTCGTGAATAAAACTGGTATTTTATTAAACTTCTTTGCTTCTCCATTCGTGTTGGCACAATTTTGTTGTTTGTGCTACTTCCGCGAATGCCTTGCATCAATGGCAGGGGGAGTTTTTGCCAGCGCAGTGTTATGGCGGGTCCACACATTCGCGATTTTGTCGCGTTGTCGCGTCGTCGCGCGCGAAGACGTTGTCCCAGGCAACGACTTTGCCATGTGTGAAGAACGAATCACCATGCATATTGTGCAACACGCAAGGCGATGTTGTCGCACCGGGCAACTTTTACGCGCGCGACGACGCTACAACGCGACAAAATCGCGAATGTGTGGACACGCTGTTATAGCGCGTCCACACATACGCGATTTTGTCGCGTTATCGAGTCGTCGCGCGCGTAAAGTTGTCGGGTGCGACAACATCGCCTTGCGTGTTGAACAATATGCATGATGATTCGTTCTTCACACATGATAATGTCGTTGCATCGGACAACGTTTTCGCGCGCGACGACGCGACAAAATCGCGGATGTGTGGACACGCTATTAAGCTGCGAGATTTCGGGCCATAATCACCTGAATGTCGGAATGAGGCCGTGCTCTTTTCAGTTTCAACTTTGGTACATTTTTCAGCAAGGTCGATTGCTCACGTTTTCATAATTTCAATCACGTCTTCAAAAATTTTTAAGTACCAAAATTGCTCTGCTGCTCAGTGGGCTTCCAATCGTCTTGATAGAAAATTTCTCATCTGAGGCACCATCGTGACGAAAATTGGAACCATAATCGCACAACGGAGACAAAGAGTGATTGAGCGTCCGAACCTCGTGACGCAGTGGTTTGCGCATTCGACTCCCACCCAGGTGGACCGAGTTCGATTCCCCGTCGGGGCACGAAATTTACTGTGGCGCAAATGGTGCATCCTCCCTCGGCGAGGCACAGTAAATGAGGTCGGAAAGAGAGACTTAGTGGCCAGTCTCTTAATCCTTCGGATGGGACTTTAAGAAGGAGGTCCCGTGTGCAGCATCACACTGCGCACGTTAAAGAACACCAAGCTCCAGCCCAAGAGAGCCTGGCAGGTAACAATACATAGAAGCCACACAATTTCCAATAGTGCTGTCCGATCATCCTGCGGGTTGGCTATAGCCGAAAACTGGTAGTACGGATGGCTGTGGTCGGCCTGGAGCGGTGAGGGTGCTGGAGCAGTTGCACTGACCAGTGTATGCCTGTCCCCGCCGAAATCCCAGCTAAACCGACCACAGTAACACTGAAAGAACTCCCCCTGCCACATGCCAATGAAGAAGGCGTTCGCAGGATGTATAATAAATTAAAATTGTTATTATTATACGCAACATCTCAACTGAGAGAAAAAATCAGGTAAAGAACTGTGTGAAAAATAACCCCTTTCGGTCAAAGCATTTGTTTCGAGAACATCTTTCCTCTTGGCCACTTTTATTCAAGAAATATTTGTACTGATTTGTTGCCAGTGAGCTGGAGAAACTGTTTTCAACGGAATTCGATGTTTGTGGATGATCATCCAAGCAGACTAAAGCAAAAGGAGCAAAGGAGTTCGGTTCAAAACCATCTTCTATGCCTGCATTGCGTGGGATCCTCACAAACGCTGTGATATTGATACCCTTGAAGTCGTTCAGAGAAGAGCAACAACTCAAAAATATGTCACGGAATTCAGCATTCAATTTATCAATGTTCAGCGACATTGACATCGTTGAACTGAAGCTGTTGAACTGAGTCGAATGTTTTGAAGACATTTTCGAAAATCAGGCCAGGAGGGACATGACAAATATGCTCTTCACCACAGCGAGAACCTCTGTGGAGAATTTTAACGCCTGTCAGCTCCGACCACAAGATAAGAGTTGAGTACGTCTGCCTGTGCTCTCCCTTGCAAGCTCCTCGAACCGCCGGTACCCGTTGCCGTTCCAATTCTTCAGCGCAAGCAATAAAATCTTTTGATACCTTCCTTCCCCGTCCACGAGTGAGGACCGGTGGAAGTTCTGTTTTTGCGAACACTGTCGCTTGCAAAAAGCTCAAATTCTGTTCTGTGAATTCTCAAATCTCTGAAATTTTCTTGCCACGGTATTTGAAACCCCCTAATGCAATTGTTCATTCGTTCACTTTTACGATGCGGTGGATCAAAAGATGCGACGGCAAATGACAATTGCAAAGTTAAACATGGTTAAACCGCGATTTCTAGGCTGGTGCAAATCGAACAAAAAATTAGATGCATGCCTTTTAAGTCTGCACCGCCATCCGTTTGGTTTGGTCGAAAGATGCGAGACAGAAATTGGAGATGCGAATTGGCAAGGAAAGAGGTCAGGTTTTGGACGCGAAATGAGCCGAAGCCAACATTTGGCACATGGTATTTTGCCCTTTTTTTATCACATTCCAGCACCACGCGAAAAAAATCTGGAAACATTGCATGAAATTTCGTGCCAAAAGACAGGCTGCCATTTTTGACGTTCCAAAAATTGGACCGAATTCAGGTTGGACGTTATTCCAGTCCGGTTGGACGTGAAATCGTTGGACGTGAAATTGTTGAACTTGTCTGAAATTACAGACGTTATTCTTGCGACCCGTCATGCATGTTTCTTTCTGGTCATGATTTTTTCGAAACGAAGTCATTTTTGGGAAAATTCACAAATCCACAAAATCAAAAAAATGCTGATTTTTTCTGGTGTGCGCTCTCGTGATCTCACAATTTACAACCCGCCCCCTTTACATAAACGCTTCCATCATTCCCCCTAAACGCGTAACAACATTTATGAAAGGCCCCTTGGCTGTGTTGAATCAAGTTGAAACATTTTCTGCGAATCCACACACCTCAAGCTGCAGACGGACGTTTATTTTGTTGGAGACCGGTGAAACGATCTGGATTCTGGAAGTTGGCGAGCAAGAAAGAAGGTTCAAAATGAGATTCCAAAATTGGCTCACAACAAAAGATTTCACGAACTGACATTTATGCTAACCCTTTCAGGTCAAACTTGCTTGAAAATTGAAAGATGAGAAGGGTGATGAACGAACCGCAGTCAATTTGGAACTTGATTTCACTGCAGCTTCCAAGTAACACATTGCAAAGGACCGCGCAAGTTGAACATGGGCCGAAAAAAAGGAACAACTGCAACTGTATAAGCAATCGTGCGGGTTTTGAAAGTCTCAAGAACTCTATAGAGGTTGCCAGAAATCCAAACGCGTTTTCAGACACAAATCGCAACAACGGGAACTATAGTTCATCTTATCCATAGTGTCCACAAGATTTTGATAATGAAATTCCCTGTTTTCCACGTTTTCCAGGTGTCCAAACCCAATTTTCCATGTCTGCAAAATTGGTAAAAAACGTGCAAAATGAAAATGCATGTTAAGTTAAAAGTATTGTGTTTTTTAACTCATCTGACTGTCTCAAATTTGGGATACATTGTAAAAGTGTGAGAAATGGAGTGATGATGAAGCCAGATTTTGAATCGCAATAACTTATGGCTGATGATAAACCCCAGAGGAGAAAGGAAATTTGAATGACACTCGCACATTTCCCTGTGTTTGTTTGTTTTCGCATGAATTCCCTGTGTTTCCCAGGTTTTCCAGAGAGTTACGATTTCCCTGTGTTTTCCAGGTGCGGGGACACCCTGCTATCGTAATTTGGGAAGGGCAAGTTTTCCAACACCGAAACACCTGTTAGAAAACAAGAAACTCAGGCCGTTATGGATTTTCAAATCTGTCAACAATCGCATCATACTTGAAGAAGCAATAAGAATGAAGTCCCTGATGCCTTTGGTCAATTTTTCTTCCGTTTTTGCAAAAAAGCTTTATTCTTTAAGTATAGACACAGGTTTTCGCTCTGACAAAGAAAATTGATGCCTTTTCTCAGAAATGCGAAATTTCCAAAATTTCGTCCAAAAAAAAACTTTGGCCGAAAAAATAAACAACAAAAAAACTTTTTTCCGCGTGAAATTTTTTTTCAATTTTTTCGACCGTTTATTTTCGACGAAATTTTGGAAATTTCGCATTTCTCAGAAAAGGCGTCTATTTTCGTTTTTCAGAGCGATAACCTGTCTGCGCTTCAAGAATTGCATCAAAAAAAAACCTGACTGCGCCTTTTTGCAAAAACGGAAGAAAAATTGACCAAATTTTTCGGTACTTCACATTTGTTTAATTCAGCCAACTTATTGCGAACTTACTTGCAGAGAGCAAGACACACTGGTCCCAAACGAAATAATTCGTTCACACGAACAGAGGACAAACAACCCAGGTCAAAGGGTGCAGAGAAGTTTGAAGAACAGAAATTTCAATGCGCGCACAATATACGTAATAATTTACGTATTTGGAAATTTCGATATTGAGACCGTGAGAAAACCCGTCTGTGATTCAAATCCACTCAAAAAGACGTGACAACACAACGGGTAAGTTTGAAAAACAGTGGTGCGACGGAGGAATACCACGCTTCCGGTGATAAATAAATCTGCGTGCGACGAAACCAAACTCCAAACTCAACCCAACACAACTCGAAGAAACAATACGGAAGAAACCGAACGAATTAGAAGAAACGGTGAAGAAACTCCTTGCGGCCCAGTCGGTCTTGATTCAGTCAGCAAACTGTTTCCATTGACTCCGATCTGAGAATGTTTCTCCATTTCAGAGCATCAAGCAGAAAATCTGCACCATGGAGGAGCAGCGAAGGGATAAAAGCAGTGTAAGCGTAGCACATCCTTTAAGGGCGAAACACCCACCCAAACACAGGAGTGAGGGCCGTAAACCCACCCTTGGCGTGTGGCTCAATTCTGCGCACAACCACACATGCAAGGCGACTTTGGGCGTCTGGACGTCTACCCCCCACAACAAAAAGCCTGCAATGCAACTCCAGTCCAATCTTGACAAAGGAAGGCCGCATAATGTTTGCAGTGAAGAACAATTCTGCAATCCTGCACAGGGATAGCTCCGGCTGGAGTTAGGGTGCCAAAATTCCACTGCAGGACGGTTCCATAGTGGGAAAACCGTACCATTCGACCCCTTCTAGGACTATTTTTAAAATACCCGGCAACCGCCGTGCAGGGAACCAACCCCGTTCCACAATTGGAAGGGAGTGTCCTGCCAGGAAGGGCACGCCAACAAATGACCCCACTCGGCAGCTCGGTTTACTGCATCAAGCGGCAGCACCGCCAGGCGGTATCGTACAAAAGAAAGCACGCTTTTGCAGGTCTGGGGCCAGGCTACCAGGCTGGGCTCACATTTGCCTGAAGCGGAATCCGAATGGCGGGAACGAACGAACGAAAAAAAATTGCTGCCGCGTGGACGTGAAGAGAATAAAGAATGACGCGACGCCCGGCGCTCGAGAATCGAGATGCACCATGAGCGAGCGCAAACCTTCCGACTTTGAGAGAATACCGCGGCCGGCAAAGGTTTGAAAGAAGTCCTGAAAGGGAGAAAATGAAGGAGAACGCCAGGAGAAAGAATTGAGCAGGACATCCACAAAGCAATTTCACTTGGCGGGATGTTAAAACCCAAAGCCGCGTCAGAATGGACAGATTTTTTGCATCAGACTTTTTTAGATCGTCTGTCCCAAACAGATTGTCACTTGCAACACTGGGCAATGGTCAATGCCATACTAAGCACATTGCTGCAAGTGACAATCTATTTTGGACATATGATCTGAAAAAATCTGATGATTTAAAAAATCTGTCCATTCTGACGCGGCTAAATGAGCGACTAAATGGGAATTGTGCCACTGTGATATCCCGGCGAAGTCTTTCACAATATCCTTGCCGAGAAAGCCGGAGACGAAGTGGACTGAAGCACTGAACCCAAACCTGGCCGGGTCGCAATATTTGAAATGGCATAAAACAGTTCTGGGTAGCTGTTTTGAAACTGCATTTTAAACGCGAACTTTTTTTGAACTTCTTTTGACCAGACCAAACGGCCTTTTGGAGACCCAAAGATGGTCGAAAAAAAAAATTTTGATCGAAAAATTTTATGGGCCCTTTGAAAAAATTTGGAACTGATGGGATTCGAACGCGGGACACCCAAAACTATGGCGTCGAGTGCAACCGTGTCAATACAATGTGTTGGACCACTCGGCCAGAGCAGACCAACGCCATGGGTATAGTTGTTTCTGCTGTTTATGCAAAACTTCTGAATGCAGAACAATTCCGCTCTCCCATGCAACCCCAGAACTGTTAACCAATTCTTATAAAGCGGCCGAACCACTGGTGTCTCTGCCGTATTCTCGTCGATCGCAAGCGAGAAAAGGACGCAGTGGATTTCGGCTAAAATGAAATGGAGGCAGGCTGCTCCATGGAACACCCGAATACTATACGCAGAAACGCAAACGATACTCACAGCGGGAAGCAGGATCCCAGGAAAGCTTTCAAGAAAAAGCGAGAATTGGCGACTGCTGCGGGGACTTTCCCTCAATCGAAGTGAGATGGGGTGAAGCAAGGAGTTGGGGCAAAAACATAAAAGACTCCCATGTGTGGATGGGAGGCGAGATCCGCGGCAAAAAGCGCCAAAATTTCGGCTTGAAGAGCACTTCTCGTGGGCAAACGGACCGAAAGGAAAGATATGCGAGTACTTTTGCATGTGTGGAACCGATTGAAAAAATACTCGAATCGAAATGGAAAACTGAATGGCGACACCTCGCACGAAACATTGAAAACAGAGGTGGAACAGAGGCAGTTCTCTGTTCTGCAAAAGCGATATTGTCGCGACGAAATGCGGCAACAGTATTTCAGTTGCAAATGGGGTCTTTCTGATCGCGAATTCAATCCGCAGATGGACAGTGTCACGGCAACACCGGGTTGGAGATTCCAGAACAGAAGATGCAACAATTATTGCAATTCACAGTCGACCAAGAAGGTCAGCCATTCAAATAGTCGAACTCGAAGTTGTAAAATGTCGAATTGCATTTGACAGTCGACCAAAAACTGCAGTCAGAGAAACGATAATGACCATCCATATGCAAATTTCACTTGTTTTCATGCTATGCGGGTTGCGTTCTTTTTGAAGAATGCCGATGTTTTGTCTGGATGTCAGATGGAATTCAAAAAGTGGAGAGAAGGGTCCAGTGGAAAACTACTCCGGTGTTAATTTCTTCCGAATATTTGACAAGGTTCTCTTGACTTTCATTGACAGCCCCCTTCATACAATGCGACCCGATTTGGAAATCGAGCATTTCGAACCGATCTTTCCACCGAAGTCGTTTTCCACCGGACCCTTCTCTCTGCCGAAAGAGGGAAATTATTGAGGCATTTGCCTTCCCGGTGTATGTGTGGCGAATGCCCGAAGATAAGACCAAAATTTTCAGAAACCTGCCGTTCGTGAAAGCATTTGGCGTCGTTCAGAGCGGATGGACGTGGTCTCAGACCTTGCCAAAAAAGAGACATCTTTCAACCCAATTTACTTGCCAAAAAAGAAATATCTTTCTAGAGAATTTCTTTGCCAAAAATGAGATATCTTTCTGGACAATTTCCATGTCAAAAAAGAGACATCTTTCTAGACAATTTTCTTGCCAAAAAGAGTCACCTTTCTAGATAATTTTATTTCCAAAAAGAGACATCTTTCTAGACAATTTCTTAGCCAAAGAGTCATCTTTCAAGACAATTTCCTTGCCAAAAAAGAGACATCTTTCTAGACAATTTCTTTGCCAAAAAGAGACATCTTTCTCGAGAATTTCCTTGCCAAAAAGACACATCCTTCTAGACAATTTCCTTGCCAAAATGAGACATCTTTCTAGACAATTATTTACTTGCAAAAAGGAGACAACTTTCTGCACAATTTCCTTGCCAAAAAGAGACATCTTTCTAGATAATTTCCTTGCCAAAAATGAGACATCTTTCTAGGCAATTGCCTTGCTAAAACGAGGCGACTTTCTTGAAAATTTCCTTGCCAAAAAAGACAGCTTTTTATATCCAATTTCCTTGCCAAAATACATCTTTCCAGACAATTTCCTTGCCAAAAATATACATCTTTTAGACAATTTCATTGCCAAAAAAAGAGATATCTTTCTAGAGAATTTCCTTGGCAAAAAGAGACGTCTTTCTAGAAAATTTCCTTGCCAAAAAGAGACATCTTTCTAGACAATTTCCTTGCCAGCAAGAGACATCTTTCTCGACAATTCCCTCGCTAAAACGAGGCGTCTTTCTTGAAAAGAGACATCTTTCGACAATTTTCTTGCCAAAAAAAGAAACATCTTTCTCGACAATTTCCTTGCCAAAAAAGAGACATCTTTCTGGACAATTTTCTTGCCAAAAAGAGACATCTTTCTGGACAATTTTCTTGCCAAAAAGAGACATCTTTCTGGACAATTTTCTTGCCAAAAAGAGACGTCTTTCTAGACAATTTCCTTGCCAAAAAAGAAACACCTTTCTGGACAATTTCATTGCCAAAAAAGACTTTTCTGGACAATTTTCTGGCCAAAAAGAGACACCTTTCTAGACAATTTCCTTGCCAAAAAGAAACATCTTTCCAGACAATTATTTCCTTGCAAAAAGGAGACAACTTTCGAGACAATTTCCTTGCCAAAAAGAGACATCTTTCTAGATAATTTCCTTGCCAAAAAAGAGACATCTTTCTACGCAATTCTCTTCCTAATAAAACGAGGCCTTCTGAAAATTCCTTGCCAAAAAAGAGACAGCTTAATACGAAGGTTGTTCAACTTCCGCCTGGCTTTGGCAAGTAATCGATGGATTATTGGGCTGAAATTTGGTGGACTATATAGACCTTCTATAATTAGCCTCTTGTCAAATTGGCACCTTTCTGCCATCTCTAGATCAGTTTCACCAGTTTTTTTTCAGAAGAAGCCCTCTTGAGGCATCGAAAAACCACTCGTCCACTGCTGCGATCAGCTCCATGGCATTTTGAAGGTGCCCCAAATGGTTTTCTTTAGCCCAGGTTGGGAAAGGAAGGTAATCTGCTGGTGCCAGTGTGCGAAAAAGGTATGAATGGGCAGTAATTTGATGCTGAGGTCAAGACATGCTTTAACCCCAACCTTATTTTTCAAGGCAAGGGTCCCGTTTTTCCGGATAAGGGTGTCTTTTGGGCCTTCCTTGACTTTTGCAAGTCATTTCATATCTCAATTTCAGGACCAGGAATTCTTGATGTTGCCTGTTGCCAGTTTTTCCATCGTTTGTGAAATCCCCCAGAATTATCCCCGGGACCCCAAAAACTACCCCCATCCCCTCCCAAGGACGGTTTGGGCACATCCATACCTTGCTGTTCATGCATTCACCATGGAATATGATCACACAACCTCTGGCTATATGGCCATCATGTTTTCTTTAATTTCATTGGCCTCTGTGGGTGAAAAATCATATCAGACTGTGATGCTCCATCCGGCACAAATTCGGTCAGACTGTCAGATAACGGAGTGGGACACACTAAATCAGCAACAGAAAAAATACTATGCACAACACGGAACTGAAATTTTGCCTAGAACCCACTGAAAGACCGATGTCAAAGTGTGCAAGAAAGGAAAAGGCTCGGACTTGTGCAACAGGCCAAACAAAGCCAGGAGGTGGGACTTGAACAGCCCACGTACAATTTCCTTGCCAAAATATATCTTTCCAGAACATTTCCTTGCCAAAAATGTGCATCTTTTAGACAATTTCCCTGCCAAAAAAAGAGATATCTTTCTAGACAATTTCCTTGCCGAAAAGAGACGTCTTTCTCGACAATTTCCTTGCCAAAAAGAGACATCTTTCTAGACAATTTCCTTGCCAGTAAGAGACATCTTTCTGGTCAATTCCCTCGCTAAAACGAGACGTCTTTCTTGAAAATTTCTTGCCAAAAAAGAGACATCTTTCGACAATTTCCTTGCCAAAAAGAGACATCTTTCCAGACAATTTCCTTGCCAAAAAAGAAACATCTTTCTAGACAGTTTCCTTGCCAAAAAAGAGACATCTTTCTGGACAATTTTCTTGCCAAAAAAGACGTCTTTCTAGACAAATTCCTTGCCAAAAAAGAAACATCTTTCTAAACAATTTACTTGCCAAAAAAGAGACATCTTTCTGGACAATTTTCTTGCCAAAAAGAGACACCTTTCTAGACAATTTCTTTGCCAAAATGAGACATCTTTCCAGACAATTTCTTATCTAATTTACTTGCCAAAAAAGAGACATCTTTCTGGACAATTTTCTTGCCAAAAAGAGACACCTTTCAAGACAATTTCTTTGCCAAAATGAGACATCTTACCAGACAATTTCCTTGCCAAAAAGAGACACCTTTCTGGATAATTTCCTTGCCAAAAAAGAAACATCTTTCGAGACAATTTCCTTGCCAAAAAAGAGTCATCTTTCCAGACAATTTCCTTGCCAAAAAGAGGCATCTTTCTAGACAATTTCTTAGCCAAAAGGAGTCATCTTTCCAGACAATTTCCTTGCCAAAAAAGACATGTTTCATGACAATTTCCTTGCCAAAAAAGAGACGTCTTTCTAGACAATTTCCTTGCCAAAAAGACCTCTTTCCAGAAAATTTCCTTGCCAAAAATGAGACATCTTTCTAGACAATTATTTCCTTGCAAAAAGGAGACAACTTTCTAGACAATTTCCTCGCCAAAAAGAGACATCTTTCTAGACAATTGCCTTGCTGAAACGAGGCGACTTTCTTGAAAATTTCCTTGCCAAAAAAGAGACAGCTTTTTGTCCAATTTCCTTGCCAAAATGCATCTATCCAGACAATTTCCTTGCCAAAAATATGCATCTTTTAGACAATTTCCTTGCCAAAAAAGAGATATCTTTCTAGACAATTTTTTCCTTGCCAAAAAGAGACGTCTTTCTAGACAATTTCCTTGCCAGCAAGGGACATCTTTCTCGACAATTCCCGCACTTAAACGAGGCGTCTTTCATGAAAATTTCCTTGCCAAAAAAGAGACATCTTTCGACAATTCAATTCAATTCAATTCAAATTCATTTTATTTGCGGAGTTTCCCCCGATCAAATATGTACAAGCATAAACATAGGACAAACAAAGGACGACAAACGATGACAAATATTATAGGTGCACAAAATGGCGAAGCCAAAACATTCGACAATGTTACAGTTCCACAAAAGTGAGTGACTCTTAATTAGGGCTTTGAAAGTACGTTTCTAAACGACTACGAAAAGTGTTGACGTTTAGCGGGAGAGAAAAAAGGGTAGCTGGAAGCTGATTCCACTCGGGCAAGTACGGCCGAGAAAGGAAAATTTCCCTACGTCTTTTTTGAATGTTATTGCCCTAATCTTGAAGGGGTGATCATTTTTCGAGTAAAAGGTTGCGTTCTCTATCAAAGGGAGCATCTCTCCCCACCCCCCATTTCCTTGAAGGATCATAAAAAGAGCAAGCAGTCGCGAGACCATTCTCCTTTCGGACAATCTCATCCAACCGAGCTTCGCAATCATTTCAGAGACGCTGCTCCGAGTGCGATAGTCTCCGGCCACAAACCTTGCGGACTTTCGCTGAATCCGTTCGATTGCTTGAGACTGCGTCATGGAGTGAGGATCCCAAGCCATGGATGCATACTCTAAGATTGGCCGAACGAGTGACATATAGGCGACCTCTCTGATTTTCGGGGGACATTTTCTGTAGTTTCTTTTAATAAAGTATAAGGCACGATTAGCCTTGGCTGTAATCTTGTTAATATGCGGCGTCCAGTCCAACTTACTGTCAATGATGAGTCCTAAATAAGTGATTTGCTGTTGAGATGGTAGCTTTTTTCCCTCAAGATGATAAGGAAAGACTAAAGATGAACGTTTTGTCGTAAAACGGATCAAGTTACATTTGTCTGAATTAATTCCCATTGAGAAGTCACAGCACCATTTACTGATTTCATCCAGGTCTCGTTGAAGGATGATGCAGTCCTCGTGGGAATCCACATTTCTATAAATCAGACAATCGTCAGCAAACAACCTAACTGTGGACCTAACATTTCCTGCCATCTCATTGATGAATATGATGAAGAGTAGGGGACCCAAAATGCTACCCTGCGGTACACCTGAAGTAATCGGTACTGGCTCAGAAAGACAGCCATCAATTTTAACAACCTGTGACCGGCTTTTTAAGTAATCCCTAATCCAATTCACCGTTTTAAATCTATGCCCATAAAAGCAAGTTTAGTAACAAGATGATCATGGTCAACTACGTCAAACGCTTTTGCCAGGTCAATTGCAACGGCATCCACTTGACGATTTTTGTCCAGTGACCTGGAAATGTCCTGAATGAACCCTGTTAGTTGGGTTGAACAGGAATAATTCGAGCGAAAACCATGCTGCGCCTTTGACAATACATGATTTCCTTCCAAATAGGTCCGAATGTGATTTGCGATAATGAACTCGAGAATTTTTGAGCATGTACTTAATAGGCTGATCGGTCGATAATTGCGAGGGTCAGACCGGATGCCCTTTTTGTGTATTGGCACGACGACTGACTGTTTCCAAGCCTTTGGAACCTCACCAGTGGAAATGCTCTTGTCAAATAAGACCTTTAGAAATTTTGCAAAAACTTCTGGAAGCAGTTTAAGCAGTCTAATTCCTATCCTGTCACCATTTTCAGCTTTGCTTGCTTTCATTCGAATAATCCGATTTATGACTGTTGTTTCCGAAATGATAGGACTTTCGGGATTATAGAAGCACGGATCTCGCTGTTGAGTTAAACCACTTCTGGAATTGTAAACTTTTGCAAAAGTCTCATTCAACAAGTTTGCCTTTCCAATGGCTGACGTCACGGACGATTGAGCTAAATCTGATGCATCAAGGGCAGGTACCAAGACATGAGGTCCTTTTCTTGCCTTATTTAGTGCCCAGAACTTTGAAAGACCATGCTCATTTCTTTGAAAACTGGCCAAGAATTCTCCGATTGCTTTAAATTTCATGCCAGAGTAATTTGTCAAAGCATTTCGGTACAAGTTCCTATCGCTTGTTGAAACTTTCCTACGCTTGAAGAGGCGACGCAGCAGGGATTTCTGAGCAAACAAAGATTTACTAAACCAAGGGGGCTTTTTTGCCAGTCTTGCTTTTTTCTTGGGTATGAAGAGTTCGGAGGCCTCACAAATTATTTGGTTTAAATGCTCCCAAATTAAATCCACATTCGTGCATGGATCTAAAGCCAGTCCACGAAAAACTTCCAGTTTATCCAGGAGAAAGGCAGACATTTCCTCTTTGTTTACTCTCCACAGCTGCTCCACGAGCTTTACTAGCGGCGGTTTTTTGGTTTTTGGGAGATCTAAGTCCAGAAGCACAAGAGCGTGGTCCGAAAGTCCATCTTCCACTGTGCTGGAAGTTAAGAGATCACCCGGTCGTAACAAGGATACGTCAAGAAGATGGTTCCCACGGGTTGGCGCTCCTGTGCATTCACGGAGCCCCAGGTCGGAGGACAAGGATAGGCCCCTTTGGTTTATTTTCGTTCCATAAATAGGAGGCGTGTCAACAGAGTTACATTTCCAGTTAACAGAAGGCAGATTTAAATCTCCGATTAGGATAAGATTTTTGTCGGCACGTTTCTGAAGCTTATGGTTCAATAAACAACCTTCAAGTGCGTCAAAAAAGTCCTCCCCTATATTCGGAGCTCTATAAACTACTACAATAAAGAGTTCGAGAAGAGTTTTGGGTTCAGAGACCTTGCAGAGAATAAACTCAAAGAGAGGGTCAGTATACAGCAATTTACAAGGAAGCAACGAATTGACACAGAGAAATATACCGCCCCCATTTGAGCTTCGGTCTCTTCGAAATATGCTGTACCCAGATGGAAAAATTTCAGCATCATTTTAATCTGGTGACAACCAGGATTCAGTTCCTAATGAGATCAGGTGAATGAACTTCAACCAGAGAGCCGAATTTTATTGTTTTATTTTTAATGCTCCTGAAATTGGTCATCATTATTTTTAAATTTCCAGATGCAGCAGGACAATTTTTTTGAAGAGTCCTGGATTGTTTTATGTCACCACTTTGCCCATCAGCCAAACAAGAATCCAACTTCAGCGAAAAGCAAGGTTGCAGTGGACTGTTTGCAACAGTGTCCATGGCTTCTCCGGGTCTCAGTTCAGGTTCATTCACATGACCAGTGACCGGTCTAAAAAAATCTTTGCAAGAGATTCACTCCCGAATCGATTCAAGTGGACGCCGTCGCGACCCCAACAACGTTCTAAGTGCATAGAAACATTTGCATCAATAAATTTATACAATTTGATTCATTATTCAGCGACATGACGGAACCTTGAATTCTGTTGTTCAGATTTTTAATTTGGTAAGTGACACTGTCGCGCAGACAGATCACACCCGAGACAGTTATATTCACATTAGGATACAGGTATTTACAAAAGGAAACCAGATTCATTAAACCTTGCGCAATCTGATTTTCTGTGGAACCCTGCATCCAATTATTTGTCCCTACGTGGACAATGATTTTTCTTGGGACGCAGCCCAGCAATTTTGGTATGGCAGGCAGCTCCAATGCAACATGGGCAATAGTTGCCCCTGGGATGCACACTGTTGCCACCGAACTGGAATTTTCATAGCTGCAATTCCGAATGATTGAATCCCCGATTATGAGGGTGTCAACTCGCGATGTTCCTGGTGGCTTAGTCGTAATGACCTTTTCTCCACAAGTCCAGAGAAGTTGAATAATTTTGCGGCAGCCTTGTTGTCAACAACAACGTCCGTTGCAGCTTTGCTCGTGAGGGAGCAGGTTGAGAAGAGTGGTTGAATGAACCTCCATTCTTCTTTTTGCCGACGACTTTTCTCCATGCAGATGCAGCTGGAGTGTCAAGACACCTCCCCTGTTGCTGGTAAATACCCAGGGATCACCGTTGCTGGAGCGTTGAACTTTGAATTGTTGCGGCTGCCTGAGTTCAACTTTTCTTTCCCCGGCTTGAATTTGGGATTTGGGACGGGTTTTGGAGCGGTGATCTTTGCGTCGCCGGCCGAATTAGCCTATTTGGCAATTCCATTGCCAAATAGGCTATACATCTTTCCAGACAATTTCCTTGCCAAAAAGAGACATCATCTTTCCAGACAATTTCCTTGCCAAAAAAGAGACATCTTTCTGGACAATTTTCTTGCCAAAACGAGACGTCTTTCTAGACAATTTCCTTGCCAAAAAAGAAACATCTTTCTAGACAATTTCCTTGCCAAAAAAGAGACATCTTTCTGGACAATTTTCTTGCCAAAACGAGACGTCTTTCTAGACAATTTCCTTGCCAAAAAAGAAACATCTTTCTAGACAATTTCCTTGCCAAAAAAGAGACGTCTTTCTGGACAAATTCCTTGCCAAAAAGAGACATCTTTCCAGATAATTATTTCCTTGCAAAAAGGAGACAACTTTCTAGACAATTTCCTTACCAAAAAGAGACATCTTTCTACGCAATTCCCTTGCTAAATAAAACGAGGCGTCTTTCTTGAAAATTTCCTTGCCAAAAAGATACAGCTTTTTACACCATTTCCTTGCCAAAATATATCTTTCCAGACAATTTCCTTGCCAAAAATATACATCTTTTAGACAATTTCCTTGCCAAAAAAGAGATATCTTTCTAGACAATTTCCTTGCCAAAAAGAGACGTCTTTCTAGACAATTTCCTTGCCAAAAAGAGACATCTTTCTAGACAATTCCTTGCCAAAAGAGACATCTTTCCAGACAATTTCCTTGCCAAAAAGAGACACCTTTCTGGATAATTTCCTTGCCAAAGAGACATCTTTCTGGGCAATTTCCTTGCAAAAAAGAGGCATCTTTCTAGACAATTTCCTTGCATCTATTTAGACTATTTCCTTGCCAAAAAGAGACATATTTCGAGACAAATTTCGAAAATGATTTTTGCCTATTTCTACTGGAGCACTAAAAGATCTCTTGCTTTATAGCGATTGCTGAAGGAAGTGGGTGCCCAAATGAAAAATTACCAAAATGCTTGCTCATGCAAGCAAGCCATGCTGCCTGTTGCAAGTCAATTTTGGTTTAGGAGATTCATCTGGAGTTATGATTTGAAGTGTTCCCAACCTGCTGCAGACCTGCAGGTCGTTTATGGGTGAAAATGAAGAGATCACTTGCTTGCCCCAAATTTCATCTCTCCCCAAAAATGTTTACGTTACAAGCAGAAGCAGAAACACATGTCAAAAGCAAGAAGAAAGGGCTTGAGTAACAAGCATTTTACAAACACTTGCTTACAAATCACAAAATCGACCACTCAACAATTTATATTCACTGAGTTCAAAGGATTTTCAGCCTTTCCCCTGATTTTCCCACCACCACTAAATTCCCTGATTTTCCAGGTTTTCACTGAACACTGTAAGTAGCTCCCTGGCGGTGAAAGGCACCAATTTTACAGATGTGCACCTTTCTGCCATCTCTGGGACAGTTTCGCCAGCTCTTTCCAGAAGAAGACCTCCTGATGCATCGAAACAACTTGTCCACTGCCGCTTTCAGCTCCATGACAATTTGGAGGTGCCACCAATGGTTTTCTTTAGTCAACGTTGGGACATGAAAGAAATTTGCAGGTTCCAGTGTATGAAAAAGGGATGGTTGGGCAGTATATGTGGATGCTAAGGTGAAGATATGCTTCAAGTCCAGCCTTGTTTTTCAAAGCAAGGGTGCAGATGCTTGGATAAGGGAGTCTTTTAGAGCCTTCCCTTGACTTTTGCAATTTATTTCCATTCTATATAGGTACTTTCTGGACCAGGAAATCATGATGTTGGTCGTTGCTGATTTTTGGAAGTTTTGGGAAATCCCCCAGAATGCCCGGGTAGCAGAGGAACGTGGCAGGAACGTTCCGCCGGTACATGGCAAACACTTGTCTGTGCCAGGTGGCTGCCATTTGGATATGGTCGGTGTGGCACCACTATGCTGGCCACTGTGGCATTCTCCAGTGACAGCGATGTGTTTTTCCACCGTGGTGGGGACATGGCATGCTTCCGTGTGACAGGAACGTGATTGCCACTGTGGTTTGTCTCGTTCCACGGTGGAAAATAGCATTCTCGCCACGGGAGCATGCCATGTCCCCACCACGGTGGAAAAACACATCGCTGTCACTGGAGAAAGCCACATTCCTGCCACAGTGGCCAGCATCGTGGTGCCACACCGACCATATCCAAATGCCAGCCACCTGGCACAGACAAGTGTTTGCCATATTCCGCGGAACGTTCCTGCCATGTTCCTCTGCTACCCGGGTGATACCCTGCGAACCCCAAAACGCTACACCCTCATGCCCTCCCAAGGAAGTTTGGGCACACCTATTACCTTGCAGCTCATGCCATTCACCATGGAATGTGATCACACAACCTCTGTGTACATAGCCATCATGTTTTCTTTTATTTAATTGGCCTCTGTGGATCAAAAATCATATCAGACTGTGATGCTCCATTTGGCACAAATTCAGTCAGACTGCCATGACATGCCAAATCGACAATAGAAAAGAAATTAGGAAAACACAGCATGGGACTGATATTTTGCTTAGAACCCACTGAATGACCGATGCCAAAGTGTGCAAGAAAGCAAAAGGTCGAACTGGCGAACAGGCCATCAAAGCCAGGTGGGACTTGAACAACCCACGCGTACGAGACATGAGGAAACATCAAACAAAAATCATCACTCAATTTCATCTCATCATTTGTATCTCACTGATTATTGTCAATTCACATGTGAAGGGAAAATGGGTTGACAAAATCAATTAATTTTTCAGCTCTATCCTCAACTGAGGAGTGAGGACACAGACAGCAAGAAACCAAGAAAATATCGAATTTTTTCCTTGAATTACCTTAGAGTGAAAACTGATGTTTCTTCGACAGAAATTGTCTCACCTTTGATCCCATTTGACCGCTGTCCAGTTCTTTGGCTGAGAAAGAACTGGACAGCGGTCAAATGGGATCAAGGTGAGACAATCTCTGTCAACCATACCCTGTCCAAAGAATGTGTATCTTTTCATTTGATGTTTCTTCGACGAGAATGCAAAGTTTCGAAAATAGATCTGAAAAGTTGGTGCAGGCATTTATGTCCTCTTTGAACAATAACTACTTTGTTGTTTCACCAAATCTGGTCCTTTTGACAAAAAATGAAACGATATCGATGCATTGGTGAGTGGCCAAAATGGAAACGTACCTCAGTCACAGCCCCGGAGTTCAAAGGGATGGAGTCATAGACAAGGGGAGTCCCCCAGTAGCTCTGAAAAGTTTCAGGGTTCCCACAAGATTTTGGAATTTCATTTCCCTGACTTGCCGATCCATTTCCCTGACATTCCCTGACCTTTGCTGATACATTTTTCTACCTTAGCAAAATTTTCAAATGACTCAAAAGCTGCCTCAGGCCTTACGGGGTCTGCGTCACTAGCTCCTGCGAGGTTCCAATGGGTGGGGCCTCTGGCAGGGGTTCTGGGGAAGGAGTCCCCAAGAAGCTTAAGAAATTTTGGCTTCAAAATTTTGTTTCTCGATAATTTTTTAGGCTCCCTGGGGATTCTTGTGATCCGTGATTTTCCCCAACTTTCCGTATATTTTTTTTAGCAATTCCCTGACTATTGATGTTTATCCCTGACTCTGGTAAGCCTGAAGTTTTGAATTTTTGTTGATGTCGGGCAAGAAATCGGTTATTCTCAGAAAATGACCAAACCATGCAAACATTTGGATTTGCCTGAGCCCCTTGAAACATTGTGAAAAGAAAAAAGCCACAAAACTCATGAGAGGCAGGCCAAACATTTTGTGGTCTGGTACTGTCTTTGTATCACGTTTTTAGTGGAATCCCGGAAGGGAGGTCTCAGGGACGACAGAGCCCCCAACCCCAGAAGCTGGAAAAATTTAAAAGAAAATTGTGTTTTGGAAGAGAAATTGGCGTTTCTTTGACAAGATTCCCAAGATTCCAGATTCTTTAATTATGCTGAGAATTCCCTGACTTCCAATTTTTAGAAAACTGATCAATTATTTTAGGGTTTCCAGAGTATATTTTACAAATTTCCGTGTTTTCAGGTTGGTTGCAAAACCATGGGGAATACCTATTCATGCTGAGACACCCACCTTCCGGACTCTTTTCTAGCAGAAAATCAGCTTTTCTGTTTTCTTACTAAAGACCATAACTTCCTGAAATCTTAACCGATTTTTGATCTGCAAAAAGTTCTGGAAGCTTTGAAGAGTGGATAACAAACCAAATTGCCCCATACGGGGTTTTTAAATTTTCAGGCTTTACCAAATTACCCATGTGGGACGATTTGGTAAATTACGTGCTATTAGGAGACATTTGGTGATCCCACAACAGTGTAACCATGCACAAATGTTTGATGGCAAATTGTTGCAGAAGGATTGACTACAAGTCTGGAAAAACCAAATGAATCCATTTCTTCATTTTAATTTTTGCTGGCAATGTACAAAACCTATCACCAAATTACCCCATCTTCCCCCAATTGGACAATTTGGTACGTAGCCCACTGTTCAAAGACTCCAAAACTTTTCACATATCTAAAATTGGTTAGGTTTTCAGGAAAGATTCAAAAAAACCCAGAAAAGCTATTCTGCATTTGGAGGGTTCCGGGGAAAAAGGTGGGTTGTCTAGCAAAGAAAGGATCC
>JASGXE010014024.1:0-17601 GCA_030068105.1 Sinentomon sp. SZTP_YWyxl | reverse complement strand
CCCGGGACAACCCCGGTGTTGGAAATTTGCATTTCTCTCGTGATAACAGTTTTTTCTGCACGTCTGGATTTCCATGATGGTGAAATATGTACAGGCTGCAGCAATTTGGCTCTTTAGACGATTTCCTGATATATCTAACAAGATTAATAAACATTCACATGCATACACTCAGGTCTTTCACTGCTTTTGCGCATCCGCCACTAAATTCTGCCCAAGACAAGCCCAAGCAACAGCTGCACCCTATGGCTTCTGCCTCATTCTGTTGAGATTCTGGCTTTTAAAATTATAGCTCCTGGCTGCAAACATACTCATAATTTGTGCATATCCTGGGCTGTGCGCATACATGCAGCCATTTTGTTCCTGACAGCTTTACCTCATCTGCGGTTTTCACTGGGATATATTTTGGGATAGGATTTGTTCGGAGGATGCCCATATACAACAAGCATCAAAATAAGAGATTGTGTGCCAAAACTCCATGAGCTCAGGAAATTGAGGTGAATTTAGCAGAATCAAGGGCTGAAAGGGCAGCAGAACAAAACGATAGGATGGAGGTGGAGCTTCTATGGCTTTTTCAACCTTCCACTGCAATGCCCGTGGGGTAGGGGTTACACTTTGCAACACTTACTGCGACACAAAAGAATGGGCTACTCTTTTTACTTTTGTCCAGACTATCATTAGATGTTAGTCGAGGGATAAAAGGCAGCAAATGCAACAGTGGCAAATGCAAACATGTGTGTATGTATTTGCTCCTAAGTATGTGTCGATAAAAAATTGATTGAGGCCTTTTAATTTTTTCAGGCTGCCGTCAAATTGTCGGCCTCCTTTCACATCTGTCATCCTTCTTGGCATTCATAAAATTGCATGGTCTATAAAAATGACTGAAAATGCATTTTTGACAGGTTCTAGCCTTTTTATTTCCACTGCCAAATAACGAAAATTTCCAAAAATTATCACCATTTTCAACGTGCTCTACTGATGAGTCTTGAGCTGTGCCACTGTTTACATGCGTCATCCACAAATTGTGTGCAAATGTCAACTGTTGCATTTGGGTTGTCTTTGATCAACCCCTGAAGAACTTCAATGGTTTTGTTTTTAGTTGTTCGTGATCTGTTTTGGCTGGTCCTGGGAAGGAGGCATCCCTATGCTCTCCCAGCAAGCTTTGAATTGGCAGATCCAATCCGCAACACTCCGATAGCAAAAAATATCAATGACAATAAGAGAGATCATTGTGGCACTTGATATATTGGTGGCATTTCTTCAATTTTGAATAAAATTAGTGAAAGCATAAAATCTTATATGTTCATTTTGAAAGTCCATCTTTCAGGGGCTCAGGCAAATTAGCAGCTTTCTCCAATTTCAATGCTGAAAGCCAAAAATCGAAAGGAAACCCAAATTCACAAAAGAAATCTGGAAAAACAATGAATGGACAACATTTTGAGCAGAAAATTAAACCCCAGGCCAACCAAATAGGAAAATCCTCTTTTGTTTCAGAAACGTTGCAGACTGCTCTTGGGATGACCGCCACAATGGTGATTTCGTCATCATATTGCTGTGCTGCTTTGCCTTATTTGAAGGCTTTGTTGATCTGATTTATTTTTCTTTTGTCATGTGTGCCTGTGCTTTCCCGTTTCTCTGTGCGATAATCTTTCCTGTACTGTTCTGGGACTTCATTTTGAGAAGGGGGGGGGGGTTTAAAGAATATGATCAAGGAAAAAGCACACTTGTTTGAATGGCACCTGTGAATGCTCCCTAAGCCATCGAGTAAGATACCCATCATGGCTGAGGTATGCCACTTTTTTCCAGTGTCATTGTCTATGGAGTGCCTGCGGTGCCAGTACCAGATGATGATTATAATGGACAATGCTTACATGCTTCAAGGGGGACCTGCTTTGGAGATATGAGCTGTGCTACCGTGGACATCAAAAATATTGCAAAAAAGTTCGGCAGTGCTGTCTAGAATTTACAAACTTTTCTACCCTTTGTTTTCTTGGGCAAATTTTATATTTCCCCCGCATGAGAAATATTAATTGTGGGAATATGCCCATGCTTTATTCGGTGTGTTGCAGAGGTGGCAAAGGGGAAACTGCACTCGTTGTCAGTGGGTTGCCACTGATTTTTATTTTGTTTTGAATTTTTGTTGAGTTATTTTGCCTCCAGACAACAAAGTGCCTGAAACAACCTTGTAACTCTTTCTGGACACAACACAATCCATTTGTTGACACGTTTTAACTCTTCCATTGCCTGCCTTTTGACTAGACCACCTGACATTATGAATGATGATCAAACCATTTGGATCCAAAAAAAAGTTCATCGATTTTTCATCACTGACATGCACCACACAGACAGTTGCTTGACGTTTTCACCTATTTCATTCAAATAATTTGAGGAGCTGATGGCTGAGTCCGATATTTCAAGGCCTGCAGGTGAACTAACAGCACAGTATCAGACCCAGGCCTTCGGCGTGAGCCAAAGCCAGTGTTGTTGCTAAAATAACAGTGATTTTGCTAAAATCTGAACAGTTGCAAATTTTTACATGTGTGGGTACATTATTTCGGCAATTTTTACATGTGTGGGTACATAAATTCCGCTGCCACAACACTCAAACTTTAATGGATCGCAAGTGACAACTGTCCAGGAAGATAGCTGGCATTTGCAGGAGTTTTTTTTTTTTTTTCATTTCTCAAGAAATCACAGTCTTTTCGTATGGATGGGTATTGCATCAAAGGGAGAGAACAGGTCAAAATGGCTTATCCTCACACTTGTTACACAGAAACCTCATTCATCATTTCAACTCTGAATGCCTTTCTATGAGTAGCATTTTGCCATGATGTATGCTCTTGTCTTTTTTCTTGAAGTCATTCTAGATTAAATTTATTCAAAAATTGATTGTGTGTTGAAAATGTAACATTTGTACTGTTAAACTGGAGTGATGTGCTGTTGAGTGTTGTCTGTGCTGCAGTTCTTTGCAATCTGTTTACACTCCCTCCCCTCCCTTGTCACAGTTCCTTCTCATATTTTGACGCTTAAGAAAAAGTTTGGACTGGTTGTCATTTTGTGTTGCATCATTTTAACAAACTTGTGGAGAGATAGGTCGCAAGGAATGGAAATCCTCCGGGGTTTGGATTTTTCCAATGAGGCAGGTTTTCAATTTTCATTTTCATGGGTTTGCTATGATGGTTCTCCAGACGTTCCATGAACAGCAGAAACTTGATTTCATCTTAACTTTGCAATTCCTGATTACTGCGTCTAGTAATCTAGCATCAAGTGTCTGCAGGTGGACACAACATAAGACAAATAATGGAATGGAAAACAGCAGCTTCAATAACTTTGTTTGTGAGGACACATGCAAAAACTTTGGAGATATTGGGGAAGTTGGACATAAGCACAAAAACGTAATGTTATCACATTTCTTCGTCCATTATGCCTTTTTATGTTTTACATTTCTTCGCCCATTATGACCATTTTCCGACAACAAAAAGACAAGATTGAGTAATTGGCACGAAATTTTCGTTTTGGAACCAAATTCCATCAATTTGACTTTTCCCCCATCAAAACTTCCTTTTTGTATGTCATAAATGAAGCATCAATGACTGCTGACAGATTTATTCTTTCAGTCATATCATCCATGAAGAGACCAGAGAGATACATCCATATCAGTTGTTATCAAATCTGTAGTAAATTTAATACACGTACTTTTGTCTTGGGATGCATTCTTCACTTTTTTTTTCCTGTAAAGCCAGAGGCAATTGGCCTTGCTGGAGAACAATAAATGTTTGGTTTCTTCATAATAATTATTCATTTCAAACACTGGGCATGGATTCATTGGTTTCTGCTCAACCAGTACATGAGTGTCAGCAATGAGAATTTGCATTTTCTTATAACCGATCCGTCCAGGGTGTTCTAGGCCAAAGTCATCTTTCATTTTGACAAATTGTTTGTCGGTTACGGCCTTTCTCAGAAACGTATTGAGGGGTTTCCCGAAACGAAAAGGAATTGCAAAATTCGCGGACTCGCCGAAATTCAGTGTAATGTTCTATTTGTCCCCTTTGACTGTGATGCAATGCTGAAATTACACATGCCATTATCGCCCAGCACATTCTTTATCACGGCTGCAGACACTTTTACTGACTCAGCCCTGACAACCATCTTCAGCTGGTCAATGATCTCTGGTCTCCTTTGTCGACTCTGGACTTCCAAAACCCCCAACAACAAAAAATCTGGGGGCGAGACTCCAGTGACCAGGCTGGCCACGCGAACGATCCGCCACAGCCGATCCAATGGTCAAGCAACACATTGTTCAGAACTGGCGCACCCTTGCAGCAAGAATTGGGTCATGAGTATAGTATAGGTGGGTTTGGCTGCTTAATTTACTGTAGCTTATCATCTGATGCTTCATTGTACCAGTTTATCAAGTCTATCTGAGTATAAAGCATGTAGTTATGTGCAAATATAATAGAAGCTTTATGTAGAAATCTGGCAGTTTTTTTTTTTCATTTTAATAGCGGTAACATTCCGATTTTGGATCGCCCATCTCGGAATATTTGCATGGGGCAGGTTCTGGTTTTCAACCACCTCTGACAAGCCTGCAAAGTCTCATTCAACTCAATTGGAATGGAGTTGATATGATCTCCTTCTCCAGGAAAAAAAAACTAGTCAACATGAGATGTTTGTTTCCGATTCTTAATCCAGGTACATCATTCTCAAAGCTATGCATTACTTTAGCATTTCCCAAGCCTTGCTAAGAATCAGATTCTTTATTCGATTTTCATTCTTACCCCGCTTGGGAAAGCTCTGGGCTTTCCCAAGCGATAGGATTCGCGTTTTGCAGTGTGTTGCATTGTGCGATTTTTCAGTTTGTTTATGCTTTCTTTCTGTATTTATTGCAACATATTAATTAATTTATCCACGAAACAAGCGAAAATTCATCACTTCCTTGCTTGGTGAACAAATGTCTTGGTGAATAATTGTCAAGATAAATGAACATTGTCGTGGACAAAGGCAATTTTATCTCAAAATGTAACTCTTTTTTGTCCTGCAGAGGCTTTTGCTATTCCTTCATGTAAGTCATGGACGATTATGCGCAATCGCAATCCCACCCTGATGCAGCTCATTTTGGTCTTCTTTTCTTCTTTGTCTTTCAGTCATCAATTTTTTTGACATTTTTACAGCAATGCAATTTGGTTTCTATGGCAATTACGAAAAATCAGTTATCGAACTCAATAAGATCTTGACCCACTATCAATCTCGCTTCGATTTTACTGTTCTTTTGCAAGGATTTAATTCTCTTATAAAAACAAGGCAGTCCTTAGAATGTCTGGTCAAAAGGAAAACAAAAACAGGATACCGCTTTTTGGAAAACAGGATACTGCATTTTCTGAAAATATACGTGTCATCGTGCAACAAACACAAAAACAAATGATTCGTTTTTGTTCAATCACCAACAAAAACAAAGAAAGAAACCCGTTTTATGATGTCAAGGGAGGCCAGGGCCAATTGCATGCCTCAGAGAAAAGTCACACCCTGTGCCATATGCCGGTGCCATAGAGGCACACTGTTGTCAGAGGGCGCACAGATCAGAGCACGGCTATTTTCTGAAAATGTTATCCGATGATCATGCAATTATGTCCCCCCAGATAAACTATTTTTAACCAAAAAGAAATTCTTAAGAGTTGGAATCTTTCAGCATTTCTTGAGGCATAATGCTTTGCTCAGGAACTGCAATTGAATGAGGTCCCAGATGAGCAATGCACAGACATGGTTGTATTTCATCGGCTTTCCAATATTCAAAACCCCATTGATCTCTCTTCTCCATGATCCCCCAATGATGATGTTTTAACTGAGGGGGATGAGCGGAGTGGTTGGAAATGCCACCTTTCAGATGGCCTTTCAATTGGCCTTATTCCCCATTGCCAGCTCGTTTTCCCAAGTTTCCCAAGTCGAGGCGGAGTGGAAGCTGAGTTGTGAAGCCCAATGGGGAATCAAGCTGAATGGGAGTGGAGTAGCAACTCCGACTTGAGCACGTTTGCGTTTCCCCATTGGGGTTCACCGGAATCATTGGTGAAGCTAAGTGAATAATCCTAGGTTGATCCAAAGCAGACTTGCCCATTTTTTCAACTGTTTTATTTGACTCATTTCTAAACAAATTGGCTTTTTTCAGACTGCTTTTGGGTTGATCTCCTGGTTGCCACCCAACCTGGAAATCCTGGAAAACCTGGAAATTGCAGGGAAATGAAATTTTCACATGGAAAACCTGGAAATTACAGGGAAATCAGTCAGAAAACCTGGAAAATACAGGGAAATGAAGAAATTGTCTTGGATATACAGGGAAATGAAGTAATTTTGTCCATCAGGATAAACCCTGAACTGCAGTTTGAAAAATTTGTCACGTCATGTCCAATCAGTTTTCTCCAACAAAAATGGTTTTTTGTGAAAATTTGGCCATTTAATTTTTACGGCTAATTTTGACCCATCATAAGTTGGTACCTGTTTTGCCATACACCATCCTGGAAATCTGCTGATTTTCACCTGGAAAACCTGGAAAATACAGGGAAATCCAAAATCAGAATTCAGTGGCAACCCTGCCTTGGAAAGCAATCCAAATTTTTTTGTTCATGAATTTACAGGCCAAAATGCAAATGTGATGAATCTACAAAACATAAAAAACCCCATAAAAGATTAAATTCAATTTTAAAAACGTTCGGCACCTCTGGGCTTGGAACTTGGATCGCATGCACGCAAGGCAGGCATCACAACCACTCCCTAATTCCATTGTTGCACTTCCCCTTGAATTGACAGTTGTTTTTTAGAATCTGAACTTACTTGTTTTTTCATGCTCAATATCCCAAAAATGTTGCCCCCCATGACAACTGTCATTTTGTGATCCCATTGATGTTCTTATTGATCATCAATAAGCAGAGAATCAATAACTCGTTATCCTACTGAAGGATTGTAACGAGTGATTCTGTGAACAAGATAGCAAAATATTTGTTGACTGAAAGGCGTGGTCATCGTTTGTCTGTCTCAGTGCAATCAAGTTAGCAGTATAAACCATGTTTATTGCAAAAAAGGGAAAATATGTTTTTTCTTTTTCGTTTGTGTTCATCTTGTAGCCCAAACTTTGCAATTTCTCAGACTTCAGATTTTCTCTAACAAATAGTTCTCGTATTATAGTTCTCATATAACAAATAGTTCTCGTATTCTCAAATAGTTCTCGTAGAAGTATTCTATTTTTTTATTTTTTACTTTCTTTTTTATCTTTTCTCGTGGAGGCGATTATTCAAAAATGTGTCACACAGGTTTTCTCTCATGTGAGACGTGAACATTTGTGTTTTCTCGCATTTCTTTTTTTTTCAAAAGCGAAAGCTTAAAAATTTCTCCCAACAATTTTTCGTGCAAAATATTCGAAATTTTTATTTTTTGTGAGTAAAACTAAAACGAGAGCCCTTTTAATTTTATGCAATGTTTTTTTGTTTAATAAGATTGTGATTGCAGAAGAGCTGCTAAATTTTGGGCACTTAGCAGAACAGTTATGCTTAAGCCTGCATAAATTAAAATTGGAAGCAAATGCAGTTTTGCCAGTGGCTTTTGCCTCAGCTACAAATATTTTTGCCTTTTAACAGAATGTCAATCCATTTTTCCTGCTCGTTTCATCTGCAGAATTAAGAAAGTCCCTCGCAAAGTTATGGCTAGTTGGGTTGTTTAACCCCCCCCTCGTGTTGACAAATTTTTGCAGTTCCTGGTTTCTAAACAGTTTGTGTCATTGTCATACATATTTCTGCATCATCAGCATTGTTCTTCCATTGTTGTATCGAGTCAGTCAATTTGAAGCTGAGCAATCCTGACCGTTTTCCTTTCAAAATACAACTTTTGGATGATGCCTCGCCTGAAGATTGAGTACAATACAAACATAAATTATTCATTATTTACGTTTGAATTTGTACTGATCCAGTGACCTCGTTTGATGTGATCTCTCTTGCATTTCTAACCGTTTGACTTTTGAGCTGGATGAATTTCTCTCTTATGACAACTTGTCTCTCTTTCTTGTCATTGTTTTTATTTTCCTTTCAAAGTAAGTGATTAGCAACTTATTTGATCTGCTAAGAATACCCAAATCACCAGCACTCGGCAGTTGTTGACCGAAGTCATCTTTCCCTGAGTTGCATCTCGAATCGACACTTGAAAAAAGTTCGGGAAAATTCGTTCTCATCTTGTTGTATGTCAATCCAGAACTTAAACCAATTTGGTATGCTGCATACATTGCTCATTCTTGGTTTTCTCTTTTCCGTTCTGTTATTGTAACGTGTTCACCACAACTATTCCCTTCACTGGTCACTGTCTATTGTTTATGAACTCCCTTCTCGGCTTTTGACATCTCTTAGCTTACTCGCACGAAATTTCCTTCTGTATCGGTCACAACAAGGCTGGAAAAACAGTGTTAGTAGACCAATTTAGATAGTTTGATTGCCTCTATTGTTCTGGTGACAGTTGTGCATACTATCAAAAACAAAAAGACCGAACAAAGGTTGTTGTGAAACAAAATCAATGTAAGGCATCATTTCTGCTTCCTTCAAAAATGCATGTTTCTTTCACACGGCCTTCCACTGACTGGTCTTCATGGGGGTGGGATCTGTGGGAGCCCAACCACCCTCTGCAAGCCAATTCGGACCGAATTTTAACATGATGTTTCATTGTCCAGCTCATCGAATGCCAACCACTCAAAGTGGGAATGACAAAAAGTTGTTTCCACTTGATCTGGTGTACAACTAGCTAAACATTATTACTGTTGCAAAAATATTCCCTTTTCAAAAATCATTTTCATTATACCATTGACTTGACCAAACTATTAACCAAAACAAATTTAGTTTTCAACCATCAAGCATTGATAGTTTTTTTTGCATGTGTCGCCCACCCACATTGTTGCTTCATTTAACATTATTCGTCTCTTCCACTTAGATCCCTTTGCGGATGCCGTCAAGGGAGCTGATGAAGGGGTGCAAGATGGTCTAGTTCATATTCGGATTCAGCAGAGAAACGGCCGCAAAACTCTGACTACAGTTCAAGGCCTGTCCTCACAATATGACCTCAAGAAAATTGTCAGAACTTGCAAAAAGGTGAGTATGTCGCATAGTCCTTCTAAGTCTGTTGGTTAGTTAGTGCAAATATATTGACCTGCTACCATGAGTGTAGCAGGTCGTTTACCACCATCTTACGTGGGGTAGTCAAATAGTAACCTATGTTTGTTCTTGTTCCTTGCGGTCAAACCACTTCAAATAATATTAGCAAAATATGACTTAGCTCTTTGTCTGACTATTTTTGCCTTTTCTCACTATTTTTGCTTAAGCGTGTGAAAAATTTGATGTTCTAGTTGTTCTTTCTTTTTCAAAAAAGGATTTGTTCGAATTTTTATGCCAGCTCTCACAGTGAGAAAGCAGCTGATATTCGCAGATAACCACAGAGAAGCTTGTGGAAACTTATGCCCTCTGTTCTAAATGGAAATGGCAGAAACACCCCGAATTCCCACCATCCAGGAGAACAAGTTTTGTGTACTCATGTGACATCCGTAAACTGTGATCTCTTTTTTGATAGCAAAAAATGGCAGATCATGCTCGCTCCCTAGCATCTGCTGAATCTTCTCAAATAACAAAACGTCATCATCCACTGGGACTGCTATAACACGATAAGAAGATTGCACCTGTGCTCTGAAAATAGGGTGAACGGCAAGATGAAAATGGTATTTTAGCTGATCTCCCAAAATCATTTTCTCAAAAAATATTGAGGACCGGCGCATCTTTTTGCCAATATGATTGAAAAATCTTTTAAGGGATACAAAGCAAGAAAGTCAGAAAAAACCCACAGATACATGATTATTGTCACGGTGAAGAGAGAAAGTGTGCAGAAGTATAACCATTCTGCCGAGGTAAATAAAACAGTGATATTGTAAAGTCATACCACAATGATATGAGTTACACTAAAACCGCTTTCCCACAAGGAGTGAGCAGGTGAATGATGATAAGTCACGGTAACAATGGCATTGTGCGTAGAGCCTCATCGTGATGTAGGGCCTTGATATGAGCCTTACCATTTGCATTTTCAAAATCAGTGTCCTGTTTTCAAAATGCTGTTCTGCACAGGAGCTCGGAAGAATAAATTGATTGATTGCCTCCTCTTGCTTGAAAGAACTCACCGGGTACCAGGAACCTGGTTATTGTGCTTTTGCCAGACACCTTTATCTTTTTGTCTTTCTCCTTTTGTTCAATTTATGTAGATCTCACAGGTTCCAGCAACATGATTTCCGTGCTTATGATGCCAGACACTGTTCATTTGTTGGACAAGCCCTGTTTATTTGTTGGAACAAGCCCTGTTTATTTGTTGGAACAAGCCCCGTTTATTTGTTGAACAAGCCAGATGTTTGTCATTTGAGAACACCTGATAGTTGGGTGGAATGCAAGTGGGAACAGTGTTTTTTTCGCCTTTATTTTTCTTATGTCCATCTTTTTTTTCTCTTCCTTTAGGAATTTGCCTGCAACGGAACAGTAGTTGATCATCCGGAGTATGGTGAAGTCCTGCAATTGCAAGGTGACCAGCGTGAAAATATCTGTCTCTGGTTAACAAAGACAGGTTTAGCAAAGTCCGAGCAACTGAAGGTTCATGGTTTTTAAGATCATCTCTCTCTTCTCTGCTTACCTGCCAATCACACCTGGCCCAGCTGTCAATCATTCATCTTTGCTGGGCACTTCACCATTAACTGCGTTATCCCACAAAAGCAGAAATATTTATGAAACATAATAACCGTTCAAGTTTAATTGCTGTTTTCTTCATTCACTTTGGGTTTTGTTGAAAAATAAAATACATTCCATAACAGCATCCATATGTTTCAACTGTAGCCGGTTTTGAATTTGGCAAATGTCGATTGCTTGGACCACTATGTGACATCTGATTTATGCACAGATATCCATTTGAAGTCAATAATTTGAAACAAAACTTGAAATTCTCTGGCAAAACTGTTAAAACATCCTGTCGTCCTGCCAACAACATGTAAGAATCTGATAGTGTCCATTTGGTTGAGATTAAGCAAACTCACAATAATCATACCATGATAAGTTGATATGTATATTGGTTTGATTGATGTTTTCATTGAACTTGGTTTTGTTACTTGCAGACACTTGTGATATGGTTTGGTTAGGTGTGGCTGATTTTGAAGGTTGAGACAGCTCCACATGATTTTAAAACAGCAGTTTTTTATTCTAAAAATATGCAATTCTACCAGGCTGTGGTAAACGAAATTGTGTCTGGTCATCAACCACAGTTACATTGTAAAAAATGATCATGGAATGGCTATGGTACGATTAGAAGCACTATGTTTTGTCTCCCCAAACCCCAAATTATCCAAGCCAGAAAATTGGGCATAGCAAATGGATAGGGTGTTGGGGGTCCACTGTAGCTCCAGTTCCTTATCAGAGCACACCCTGTTCACTTTGTTCCTCATTAATTTGGGGGCACTATTTCTTCATCGTCGTTTCCGACCAGTGGATCACTAAGTGGATTTGTGAAGGCCTTCAATGCATCCCACCAATTGAGGCCGGTGAATTCTGTCTGAGAAGAGCCCCATTGGCTCAGTTGTGCAGGAATGCACAGTGATTTGGATTTGAAAACTCCCCATTTCGGCTTCATCAGGTTATGAATCTGTACCAGTGGAGAAGAGAGGGGGTGGGGTGGGCGGCCGCCCCCCCTTCCCAAAAAAAATTTTTTTTTGGATTTTTTTTCAGATGAAAAAAAATTATTTTCGCAAAAGTGTCAAAACAAACAAACAAAAACAACCAAATATTGCATGAAGCACAGAAGTGGCGGAATTAATGTCCTCATACATGTGCACTTTTTCCTATTCCTAACTGTGGACTCCGAAACTTTTTTTTCGTTTTTTACAAAAGTCCGAACAGTTGCAATTTTTACACATTTGCGGAAATTTAATTCTGCCGCCAGTACATCTAGAATGTTTATGTTTAATATTGCTCATGGCATGATTTCCTTCAGAAACGATATTGTTTCTTGTTTTGCCTGCAAGTGAAAGCAACGAAACCATGGTGTAAACTGGCAAAAACATGGTTTTTGAGGCGTCTCAGGGAGACATTTTTGTCAAAGGGCTCCAGCTTTTGGGGGACGGAGTCCCCCAAACCCCCTGCCAGGGGCTCTGCCCCCTGGACCCCTGCTGGGGGGCACATGCCCCCATAACCCCCGCAGACCCCGATGCCCCAAAATTATGCTGCTGTTTTTCTCTCCGCCCCCCTTGCCAAAATCCTACCTACGCCACTGATCTGCACGCAAACTTACCATCACATATGGATCCATAATCATGCAGGTGTTCAGAAAATCATATACTAGGAGTAAACGAGTGGATTTCTGGTGTGTTTCTGAGCAAAAAAACGTTTAATAAATTTTTGCTCCGACGCCCCGTTCTCAAAATAACCCTCACCCCAGCCCCAAATGGTGTTGCGAAGGCATGGGGATGAGAACTGCTGCTTTCCAACTGGATTAATTTGTTACTTTTGGGGGAATGAACAAATAACTGCTCTTTCATTGGCAACAGTTGTCAGTGGCAAAAGTTGTCAGTGGGGACCGAAATCCGCAGATGTGCTCCAGGGAATGTGCAACCAAGTATGCAGATATGCGATCAGGACGTGGATTTTGTGCTCCAGGATTTTCACTTGTGTTCTGGTGAACAGCTTCTTTCTTCAATTTCTCAGTTTGTTCATTTTTGACTGTCTCTGGTCGTTATCGGTAGATATCTTTTAAATCGAGAAAAAATTCGTATTCTGAATCGGATTGATCATCGATTCTTGTATTCAACGTCCCTTGTCTTATGCATCAGGATTGGATTTTTTTCAGTTTTGCGATCTTATACGTGTAAATTGGAAACATCTTATGCGTGTATATTGGAAAAGGTTTTCAATTGTTTTACTTGAGATAAAAAAAATCCCATTTGCTACATGTGGACCCTTGAAGAATAATAATCGACCGACAGTCCGGCATCATGTTCACTGAAATGATCCCCCTTCGATTGAACAGTTTCTTTTTCATGAATGATTGGCAAATGGCCCCATCAATCAATTAAGAAGTAGGGCCTAGTACTGTTCCAGAATTGAAGATGGATGAATCCATCCAGTCCATTGAGGTGGTTGTTCCCTTGCACCAACTGAAAATACTCGGGCACAGGATGTAATCACAGGATCTTATTTCCTTGGCAGCCAGGGACTTTTGCTGGCTTGACTCTTGACCATCTCGACTCTTGGCTCTGGTGAGGCCAAAGGGTGCGGTGGTGTGTGAGGATGGATGGGGGCATGGATGCAGAACATGATGCTGGCTGGAATGTGAATTCAGCCAGAGATCATGTGATTCACGCAGATTGTTTTTGTGAACGGAAGAGCCAGCCAGAGATCGTTCTGCGCAATTCTTGTTGCTTTCAAGGCTGCGCTGCGCCATGGCTGCGCGTTCCTCTGTAAATGCAAAATGAGTCATTTTGCAAAATGAGTGACCGAGGGAGCCGCGAAAGAGAAGGAAAGGAAACGCGAGACAGCCAAGAGAGGAACGAACATATCATGCTGAAAAGACCGCAAAAAGCTTTCCGAGTGGAGTTCCAGGAGAGGGCATCATTTCGGGTTTTCGCAGGGAGCATTTCCTCAGAGAAGGGTCTCGGCGCAGCCCAGATGGGGGCCTCGGGGAGGGCCGGTGTTGCGACAAATTGTCAGTCCTGACAAGTTCTCAGGGGGGATTGTGAATTTGTCAGCAAATATCCAATCCCCTTGATGGTTTGTCAAAAATGAGCCGACAAATTCTCAAACCCTCAGACAAATTTACAATCCCCGGAAAAATCGATGGTTCTGATATCAACCCACCCTGAGTTTTTGTTGCAAATTTGCAATCCCCCATACGAATTTGTCGACAAATTCTCAACCCCCCTGCGAATTTGTCGACAAATTCGCAGGGTGGATTGAGAATTTGTAACAATTTGAGAAAAAATTCGCAGGTTGCGAACTTGTTGACAAATTCGGAGGGGGGATTGTAAATTTGTCGACAAATTTGCAGGGGGTTTGAGAATTTGTCGACAAATTCGCAGGGGGGTTGTAAATTTGCAGCAAAAACTCAAGATTACTGGTCTGCCTGTTTTCCTTCTGGCCTCTTGAGGGCTGCCCATGGCGGTGGGCCTGCCTGTCGTTTTCCTTTTGTCGTTTTCCTCTGCCCTTTGAAGGTCGCCGTGAATCTCGAGCCAGGCCGATGTACGGTCGTTCGCGAGTTTGTGGAGACAGAGAGATGGATCAATGATCAATAACGATAATCGTTGATAATGATCAACGATAAATCACCTGAGTGTTTTACTTATCATGCTTTATTCGTATTCTTATGATAAATAAATTCTGCACATATGTAGTTCATTATCACTATGCAGACTCTTTTCGTTTGTGTGTTTCTCCTTCACTTTATACTGTCACTTGATTCAACATTTTAATTTCTTTTAATTTGATGCAGAAATGAATATTCCATATCAGAGCGGAAAAACACCTGATCGGAATTCTTAGATTGCCTGATCTAAAAAATGTTAGATTGCCCTTCTGGAACCTATGCGTATCTAGGTGCTTCCGAGCAAATTTAAGTTAGTTTCATTTTGGGTGTGTGATTGATGGTGTTTGCTACTTGATTCATAAAGAGTGTGATCACACCAAATATTTAGGAGTCACTTTTACAAACAAGTTTAACTGGGAGAAACATGTTAAACAGGTGGTATGTAAAGCAAATTCAGCGCTGTTTTTCATACGGCGTACCTTCTTTAAAGCCAGGTCAATCAAAGAAAAAGTTTATTTTGCATTGGTTCGTTCCCTCTTGGAATATGCATCATCTGTGTGGGACCCGTATCGGATAAACTTAGTTGAAAAGCTTGAGAGAATTCAAAGAAAGGCGGCTCGCTTTGTTTCAGGCAGATATTCACCTCTGGATAGTGTTTCAGACATGGTAAAAAATCTTGGATGGGTGTCCCTCGCCTATCGTAGAAAATTTCAAGACTTGCTGGTCTTTTTCTAGGTCTAAATAATGTGGGAGGTTGGTCTGGTATAAAAGACTTCTTGCTTCCAGCAAACTACTTGGGAAGGGACGATCATGATTTCAAGTTGAGAACTCAAATATCATGCAAGGATGGGGCAAGTTCTCTTTTTTTCGAGAACGGTAAGAGAATGGAACTCACTGCATCAAGGGTTTTTGGTAATGGTAGGGACATCAGTGTTAATACTTTCAAAAGAAACCTAGTTACTTGGCAGAATGAGCAGAGTAGAAAAGGGTATCCATCCGAAGCACCATTTGGGTGAAAAAAAATTATCTAATCAAGGCGAATCACTGAAAAAAGGGGGTTGAAATTTAACAATGGGGTGGGGAAAAAATCGGCATTGGGGGGTGTTTATTTTTCTGTGGTTTTGGTTTCCGCATGGGGAAGAAAGGAAGGGAATCTGGTTGAGGAGTGTGTTCACAAAAAATGCTATTTTATCAGTAATTGTGGACGGATTTTGATGAATTATGGATCATTCGAAAGATAAAACTTAGGCCTAACTAACTGCGATAACCACATTGGCTCCAGCATAATTATTCCCGGTCCAAAACCTAAAAGAAAACTTAAACCCTATTTTGGAATATAGGAACGAAATCTCTGGCGAATTTTCGTTTTTCACCGTCCAAATTTGGAGGTTTATACGTTTTATAATGCAGGAGCACCGCAAAGAGATTGTCGGTGTCTATCCCTTGTGCTCGGTAGGTACTTTCCTTGAGACTAAATGTTTCCCATGGCTTGCAGACAGACAAGTAAGGAGTGCATCCTCGCAAATTTCGAGTTGATTGCGAATTTATCTATTTTCCCGTGCGAAACAAGTGACCGGAATTTCAATAGACTGCTATCGAAGGCAAGAAAATCACTTGCCGAAGAACCTCAATTTTGAGGAAACTTGCCTGAAACAGCCACAAAAACCAGTAGACAATCTGAGGAGGCCAGCGCAAAATACAAAAAATTAAAAGACACCTATACTAAAAACTAATGGCATTTGGGAGTCATTTTGAAAACCCACTTGTAATTATTTATGAACACCAAAGGATTTTTGGCCGTAATGATACACCTTAATTGTTCTAAATCACCGGCCTTCAAGCAAGTTGATTTCTATGTTTCTACTTTGGTTTTGGGACACAAGGGTTCATGTGGCAGCAAGTATTTGAACCAAATTTGTTTTGGAGAATATATAACCAAAATTTATTTTACAAAAAAAATGTTTTCGGTTTAAATGTGAAAACTAAAATATCAAAAAAGTGCACAAATCTAATGGCCTTGTGAACAGCGAAAAGTGGCCAAGCGCAGTTGCGGGAATATTCAAAGTCTTCATGCATTAAAAGTTTGGAAGAACTGTCATAAATTGCTATCCCCAGCCACATTTCCATGACTTGAACAAAACAACGAATGAAAAATAATGCCGAAAACTTCACCGAATTTGCAGTCCGAAAACATGTTCCAATGCCTTGTTATCCGAAATGTCTGCATCTGGCTCCCCGTGATTCCGATATCGGTACATGGATTGTCGCAAGAACCTTGAGATGATGCTGGACAGAATGGAATGCAGCGCCCATCCCAGGGTTAGCATCAATAAATTGGATTCGGTTGTCACCGCACAAACACTGATGAAGTGGACGTTTGGCATGATCAATGGCGGATCTAAGAACGTCTTGCCTCTGAAGAACTATCTACAGAGAAACCGATTGAAACTAAAACAGTCATTTTGTTCAGGACTTCAGAACTTTTCTATTGAGTGATTTTCTTGAGACGGGAAATAATCGTCGATTCTGATCAGTTTTTGTTCTTGCTGCATTGTCCAGAAGTATCTTGATGGTGTGACCTATTACCAGCTGCTGACATTTCTGAGTGTGTTGTCTGTTGCCACACGAACATTTAAACCAGGTTGTGTCCTCGCATGCGGTTACAACTTGCTTTTCCAAGTTGTCTCCAACGCCAGCCATTGAGTAAGGAAATGTAAGGGCTGCCAAAACGAAATCATTGATTGCCTGAATCCAGCCAATTAAGTGAGATATAGCTATGGGATACATGAGTCCTCCTCGATCTTGGGATAAATGATAAGCGAATTGACCGGCATCGGAAACTCGAGATGATTCACTGCCAAGTTATTTGTTGCAGCAGGGCAGCCAACTTTCTCTCCCACTATCCGGACCAAAAAGCCGCTTATCTATCAGGGTCAAGGGGCGTTAGTCGTCGTGACAGTTGTTGGTCGTCGGCATTGATCAATTTGTTCCAATTTTGAAATTGCCGATGGTGTTAGAGGGTTGTTCCGAAGTGATGCAGTTGACCGACTCTCCGACGAAAGGTGGTGGAAGTGGGCCTGGGAGAGAATTGACAAGCCACATTTTTTCTCTCGGTGTGTTGCCACATTTGCATTTTGGCAAGCTGTTTACATCCACACCAGAGGTTTCTCAAAGGAAAAAAAGTTCTGAAGCAGCATCTCCTTGATCTTCGTTGCCAATTGAGCATCGAACGCTTGCAAAAGTGCCTCGATGCCGTCACTAGAGAAA
>JASGXE010014023.1:0-12019 GCA_030068105.1 Sinentomon sp. SZTP_YWyxl | reverse complement strand
TAATGTAACTACATTGGCCAAATTACGTATGGAGAAAGGCTGATGTGCTCAAAAGTCCTCCTCCAAACAAACTATTGAATCAAAATAAGGCCAGATGAAAACACGGGGAGAGAGGCGTATGTGCACTACAGCCCTTATCCAAAACAGAACTTGCAAGCTATCGCTTTTGAAAACATGGAGAGAGGCTTATGTGCACTACGGCCCTTCAATTCCGCCTCTCTCCAGGAACTCTGAATGGAAGAAATGCAGCAAACTTTGGTGAAAACCAAAGCCGCCTTTCTCCAAAATCGAATAATCCTTTCCAGATATAGGAAGTGACTAAAACGCTGAACCTGCTTGTCCTGCTTGTCCTGCTGGTAATGGCCAGGTTGGTTAGGTCAGGGTTAGGTGAGGTTAGTTTAGGTTAGGATAACCTAATCTAACAATAACCTAACCTATTTAACAATTACCAGCAGGACAAGCAGGTTTCCGGCAGGACAAGCAAGACAAGCAGGTTCAGCGTTTTAGTCACACCCCAGATATACTCTTCCGCGCCAACCGCCCATGCACACCGCCCAAGTCCGAAAAAATGTTTGGCATTCTGCAACACTGGAGAAAGGCTGAAAGTTGTTTTTTATGGGAGTGGCAACCATTTTGAGACATCCGCCCTTGTCCAAAGTTCCCAAAAATGCAAAAAAACGATTTTTGAAAATTTTCGACCCCCAATCCAAAAAGGCCCTTCATTTATTTTTTTATTCCATCGGCTGAACGCAGTTTCCGTGTTTTTTTTTTTTTGTTTTTGCTGCATTTTTGTTTGTGGACTGCAGTCGCCATCGCCGAATCGTGCGGAAACGAAGACAATAATTTGTGGATTGAAAGTCACAAGCTTTCACGTGGTGTGAAACTCCTATCATGCATGAACAAGAAAGATGTTTTGCTTTCGCCAAGGACAGGAGCTAGAGATGATTTTCCCTTCCAGAAAAGTGTCTTTTTTTGACAAGATTTTCGTGGAGAATCCACTATTTTTCACCAAAAATGGATCTGAAATTTCAAAATTTCAACTTCTGGGGAACTCTGTCCCCCAGACCCCCTGCCAGGGGCTCTGCCCCTTGGGACCCCGCTGGGGCGTTGCCCCAGACCCCGTATGCTGCTAGCGCCCCCAGACCCCCCCCAAAAATATTCCCACATCGTCCCCCCAATATCCTGTCCAGATCTGCGCCCTTGCTGCGCTGCGCGCGGAATTGGATTGGGGAAAAATACATGCAAGTGGCATCCCACCTCCTCCATTCCATCTGCTCCGTCCCCATGCATCTGAGTCTGAGATTACACACATCCTTCTTCATTTGCCCAGTGTCAAACAAGTTCCTCATCCATTTCCATGCGGCAAACGGTGCATCAGTGTTGCCAGATGATTTTTTGAAAAACCCGCAGATTTTCCTGAAAAACCCGCGGAAAAACCGCAAGAAATTTCAGAAAATCGCCAAAAAAACCACATAAAACACACACAATAATTGCGGGAAATCTGACATTCCACCCAATTTCTGAAACGAGAGGTTCGTGAGTCATGACAACAGAACCAACACCGAACATCGTGGGCAAAGGAACCTCTGGATGTTGTTGTGGTGAATGAAAGAAAATTCCTCATGTTCAAAAAAAATTCCACAAAAAATTGCCAGTTCAAAAAGTTCAAAAAACATTTTTAGATTTCTCCAACAACATTGATGCCCAAAACACAAAAAAGTTTTCAACCTCTGCCCAGACAACATTTTCTCGTGCAAAAAAAAATTTCATTCAAAAAATCAGCGAGAGTCATGTCGAATTTCACCAGCAAAGCAAGTCAATTTCAGGCGGTCAATGCTGCTTTTTTTTCTGTCGTTCAAATGAAATGCGACATGTGGAATGCGATTCACGAACAGCGAATGAATGACAAAAGAATTTTTTCCTTGCAAAATTGGCCACTTTTGTTCCAAAATGAGAAAAAAAATCGAAAAACTCCACCAAAAACCAGAAATCAAAAACAAAAAATTCTGCCGGAAAAACAACCGGAAAACCGCAAACTGCGGAGCCGAACCAGCAAAAAAACGCAACCCGCGAAATCCAAAATTTTCCCGCGGGGAAGCTCAAAAACTTGCGGAAATTGCCGTTGGTCAAATCCGACTTGTGAATCATGAATGAAAGAAAAGAATTTATCATGAATCCAAATCAACTCAGACAGTCAATGGATGAATCGAATTTTTCTCGCAAAACAACATGTTCCAAAAGAAGAAAAAATCGAAAAATCCACCAAAAACTGGCAAAAACCAGAAACCAAGAACAAAAAAAAAATCTTCCGGAAAAACAAGCGGAAAACCCGCGAACTGCGGATTCCGAACCCGCGAAAAAACCGCAACCCGCGAAACCCAAAATTTTCCTGTGGGGAAGCTCAAAAACCAGCGAATTTCGCGGGAAAACCACCCAGCAAACATGAGTTTAATTATTAAGTGCTTGAAAAGCGGTCATATGAACGCTTTAATCGATTTTGAAAAGATTATTTTGCGGTCAAATGTCCCCTTGAAGTGGTGGAAACACACCACTTTAGGAGAAGTACTTAGGCCTTAAATATCATTAAAAAAGCACTAAAACAGCAGTCAACTGAAATTGGCCTTTGTGATGGAAAGATATCGCATTTTCAGCACTTTTTATACGCGTTTTTTGCAATGTGATGTCAAAAATCGCTTTTTTAGCACGTTTTCGGCATTTCAAACTCGACACTAAAAAGGAAAGATGTTTTGAGCATGAATTTCTTGCTCATTTCAGATTCCACACATTGCATGTCGATCCAATTTTATTCGCATTCGAAATTGAGGAACAACTAAGAATGTTTATAGCACAACAATTGACGAATAACAGCACATTACAGGTGAACAGTACTACATGCAAATGGAGTAAACTTTGAAGACCTTTAACAATTCGCAAATTCAGTTTTGAAAAAACATTGAGTGTTGGGCGCAAAATGCAAGAAAAGAGATATTCGGGTTGGATGAGGTGAAAAACAGCCGGCAGATGTGGTGGCAAAGGACATTCAAATATTTACTGTTAAAAGCAACAGACCTTTCGTTGTGCGCTCTGGCTATCCAAACGGCCACCATGCGCCTTCAGGACAAGTGATGAAAATATTGTGCAAAACCACCACTTGATGATCACTCTCCAAACCCCGAGGAAAAAGCGTTAAAAAAGTGCTCAAAAAGCATTTTGATTCCCGTCACTTCTCCAGTGATGATTTGAAGTGCCAAAAAATCGATTTCTGCACACTCATTTTTGGTCAGCACCACTTGACTCACTTTTTTGTCATTTTGTCATCACATTTTCATCATCCGATGTTTGCTGGGCAGCGATCTGGCAACACTGCGGTGCATGAATGACTCGACTCAAGTTCGACATTCGGCTTCTTTTCGACAATCCCAAAAAACAGAAATAAAATGTTCAAAAGTGAGAATTTTGTCAGAAATTTTGATTGAAAATTTCCGAGAATTTTGGGAATATTCCTTGGAAAATTTTGACAGTCAAAAACAGACAGAAAAATCAATACGAGACTGGAAATATTCCCGGGAATTTTCATTGAAAATTCACAGGAATTTTGGGAATGCTCCCTGAGAAAATTTTGACAGTCAAAAACAGACTGTCAAAATTCATCCGGTCCACGAGCGGCAAGCAAAGAAGTTTTTATTAAATAACTGGAATGAACAGAGCGCCATATCTCTCTCCAGCCCGAAATGGTTCCACCTTGTGTTTCCTTTTTCTCCTGCGAATGCGCCACCACATTGGCAAAAGAATGGGAACGGACGCAGAGAATCTATGCAAAATGCGCATTCCGTTCTCCTTTTTGACGATTTTCTTTTTTATTTTTGAGTGAAACCATTCGAATAAAGATACACAGAAGACGCTCTCTGTTGACATGCGTGCTCATGTTTCGTTCGTTGCTGCAGACAGCCGCCATATTCTCAGGAAGGTCGGCCGTCGGACGTTGCATTGCTGGTGCTGCTGCTGTCGTTCATCTCATCGCTGGGATGTTGACTTCATCTCTGTCTCCCTCCTCCTGGTTGGCTAATCATGCAGTGTGGCCGAATGGGGCAAAATTTTCTTTTTTATTTGGGGGAAATTTTACACCTTTTGGGGAAGGCCTGGGGAAATCGACAATTTGGGGAAATTTCAGTTTTTGTCCACCAACAACAAAGCAAATGAATTTTGCAGGAATGCGCAACATGGGATTTTTGTTTCGGCAATTTTTCTGTTCAAATAATTTTTTTTTCGGCTTTCGCCTTCGTTCCATTCTTGTGTCGTGTCGCATTTTGCACTTTACTTTTCGCAGGCCACCGATGCGCCGATGTTTGGTTTTCTTTTTGAGGTTTCTGGGTTTGGCGAAAATAACTGAAGCCGTAAAAACCTCTGAGTCCATGCAATACCGATTCGAAAATCGCAATACACAATCGCAAATCCGCACGTCGCCATTCACACACATAAAATTCACATTAACATATCACATCACATCTGAAAGGTGGAAAAATATTTATCTTTTGGAAAAAGGAACATGGGAGTGACCCTTTGTTTTTGGAGGGGGACATTTTTTGACAATTTGAGAAAATTCCAAAAGCTCCTTGCAGGCACACCAGTCACATGTCATTCTTCGCTCGCAGCTGTTGCATTTTTGGCTGTGAGTTGTGCTTTTGTTTTTTGCGAGTTTCTTGTTTGCGGCTGTGCAACTTGAGCTTTGTTTGAGTTTTTCCTCGCTTTCCAAGAACGTGTTTTTTCATTTTGCATTTCTGAGGACAGCAGCCAGCCACAGGTCTAAATTGCCGTTCTTTGACATATTGGAGAAATGCAAATTGCGGTCATACGAAAAAAGCATAGAAGGCCAACATAAAGTGGCTCAAAACGTCTACCTAAATTTGAAATCTTCACGAGTCATTTTCAATCATTTTTTCAATCATTTTGCCCAAAACAGGAACAAAATTGCAAAAAATTTAACTGGTCACCGGTATAGGTACTGGTCACGAACATCAACATTGCTAGAAGAAAGTCGTTCATGCATTCGGCGATACCGGTCGGGACCTATTTTATTTACCTATAGGTCTATAACAAAGGTGGACCCCGTAGGAGTACCGAGTAATCTGAAAATCTATCAGATATTGTGCGGATGGGGGACGGGTTAAGCCATTCTGGTCTCCGTCACCTGTTTTGTTTGTTTTGGTTAGGCCAATCATTTCCAGTGTAATCAAGATTGGGTAGGCCATTGTGCTGTGCCCCCTGCCATCTGATATGGCCGGTAGGTTTTGTGGTGCCATTGGTTGCAACAACAGCAATGCCAAATGCCCAGGGAAGTCCTTCCTCCGCTTTCCGAAAAATGATAGTCTGTGTCAAGTGATGAGTTGTCCTTAAAGACCTGGAAAATGAAACGTCATACCTTTCTTCTTCTTTTGCCATGTTGAGCTGACAGCCAGACGTCCTATGGCTCGGCTTGAGTTGAACCTTGTTGCACAACTTGGGCTTGGACTTGGACTCATCTTGGGCTCACAAGGAGAACAAGCTCCATAATTGCAGTCCAACTGCGCTCTGCATTCAATGTCAAGCTGTCAAAGCTGTGCATGGATCATTCCGAGACTCCAATGTATCTAAACTGTCTTCGAAATGGGCTGGATCCACATGCAATACCGACCCTGTTCCCGGTGATAAAGGTGCCAAAAACCCAGGGCCGAAACTCCGGAGTCAGCAACACCCACAGGAAAAGCAGCATAAAAACCCGGGAAGCAGCGCTATTACGTTGAATCAACATCATCAGTCATCTTCATGCACCCTACCTTGACCCGCGCAACAAGGCCATCATTTCATCAAATCTCCTGAGAATCGTTGCCATTCGCATGGGCCGACGGAATCTGGCAAGGGCCAAACGCTGAAATCCTTTGCAGTGAGCCAAGACGCTGAGCTTTCTGATGATTTTTCAAAAGTCTGTTCGGGTTGAATCTCCAAGTTCCCTTTTCCCGCAATGAAACTCAGCTCCATTGTTGCTTCCCGACGCGCTCTTTTCCTTCCTCGGATCATGGCGCTTGCAGCTGGGTGGCTGCCTGCCTCATTCATTTGAAAACATGAGACATGCAAAAGTGGGACGGTGCGCCGAAGAGCGTCTTCCGAAGAGCCCTTAGGTTTCCGACTGTATGGAAAGTTGTAATTCGCCGAAGAGCGTCTTCCGAAGAGCCCTTAGGTTTCCGACTGTATGGAAAGTTGTAATTCGCCGAAGAGCGTCTTCCGAAGAGCCCTTAGGTTTCCGACTGTATGGAAAGTTGTAATTCGCCGAAGAGCGTCTTCCGAAGAGCCCTTAGGTTTCCGACTGTATGGAAAGTTGTAATTCGGCATTTGGGGCAGATTGTGCGTCAGGTTATACGGCTTCCTGGCATGCTTTATTTTAATCTGTGTCTTTTACACACACCTGCCATTTGGGCATTTGAAAACATGAGCACATGAAACACACACACATGAAAAAGCACATGAAACACACACCTGCCATTTGGGCATTTGAAAACATGAGACATGCAAAAGTGGGACGGTGCGCCGAAGAGCGTCTTCCGAAGAGCCCTTAGGTTTCCGACTGTATGGAAAGTTGTAATTCGCCGAAGAGCGTCTTCCGTAGAGCCTTTAGGTTTCCGACTGTATGGAAAGTTGTAATTCGCCGAAGAGCGTCTTCCGAAGAGCCCTTAGGTTTCCGACTGGATGACTGATGAAATTTTGAAACGCAAAGGTTCATTTTGGGAGAAAAATGGGTGTTCCGACCAAATTTCCCACCACGAGGCAAGCCGACAAGCACATGCCAGGGAACAAGTGAGCAGCGGCGGTGCAGACTGTGAGACGAAAAAATTTCCCAGACCTTCTGAAATGGAGAGATGAGTCGGAACACCTGGTTCGGAATTCGGAACATGGAATCGGAATCGAAACGAAATCGGAACGGAATTTTTTGAAATTCCCCGAAAATTTGGGAATTTTGCACCAATTTTTTTTTCCAACCACCCGCGGAACCCATATTTTTTCCCAAAAAAACCCGCAAGCAACTTCCTGATTTTTGGGAAAATTGGGATTCCAAACCAATTTTAAAAATCAATTTCAAAACTATTTAACTATTTAAAATTTGGGGGCCCGGCCAGTTGTGGCCCATTGGAATGGAAACCCCGGAGAATGAAATATTTTTTTGCCCGGGCAATTAAGGGCAAAATAATGTGTGTTTTTCAACCGAAAGGCGCTGTTTCCCTTTTTGTGTTTTAGTGGGGCCGTCCGATTTCGGCCCTGGGTTTTTCAATCAAACCATCGGTTTGCAGGGAAGATTTCGGACAGTTTAGAAACCCATTGGGATTTCGGAAATGTCCAGAAAATTTAAGGAACAGAACCAGGGCCAGGGACGTTAGGATTTTCCCAGCCCAAATGGCCAAGTCCAAGAAGGTGAAACAAGGTTAACCAAGCCAGGGCTCGGTGCAGTAACACAAAAAAGAAAAATTAAATTTGGTCAAAAATATATTCAAATTTTTTCGGAAAGGGAAAGGTTCCTCAATTTTTGTTGCAAAAACAAAAAACAGGAAAAAGGAAAAGGCCAAAAGCATAATATCTCCAAGGAAGCGAAAGGGAAAAATGGGGGCATGATCAAAGAAACCTATATACCTACCTAGGCCTACCTACTACCTATTAGGTACCTACCTACTAGGGCGAATAAACTGAGTTTTGGCTTTATGACAGATAAAAAAACTGGCCTCTGATAGGTTTAGCATGTCATGAGAAATGCCAAGTTTGTTCCAGAGAAACACCGTAGTTGTTTAGGAAGGAAAACCTAGAGACATTTTTGGAAAGGGAAGGTGGGATAAATGAAACGAGGTCAATGGCCCTCGTCGACCCTGTGTTTTTGACCAGGGTGCAACAGCATCCTGCCCATCCTCCCTCACCACGGACACATTTTCGAAAAATTGAAAACACCCCTGAGCTTTTCCTCTTAGCAAGGGATTCCCAGCCCAGCTCTTCTGGAGCAATGTCACACTGGAGTGAAAGGAGAAGTCCCCAGAAACAAACCTCACTGCCCTGCGCTGGACAGCTTCAAGTGCATCAATGTGGCACTGAAGATGAGGATCCCAGGTCGTTGTTGAATATTCTAAGATGGAGCGAACCAATGAGAAGTAGAGTATTTCCTTTACCTTTCTGGAGGCGTGGGAATAGTGTCGGATAAGAAATTTCAGTTGATTTGATGCCCGTTTTACCATCTGACTTATATGAGGTCCCCAGTTCAGGGCAGGATTGAAATGAATGCCAAGGTATTTGATATTGTCTGGGCGAGACAAACAGAGGGGACCAATGAAATAATCTGAGATGGAGGGATGTGTAGATGAAGCAAATGACATAACAGATGTCTTTGCGACATTTATACTCATTTGATTCCATCACACCATTTGACTATGGAATCTAGGTCATCCTGAAGGGCTTTGGAATCATCTGGAGACCTGATAACTCTGTAGAGGACTATATCATCTGCAAACAACCTGATGTTGGAGATGATATTATCTGCAATGTCATTAATATAAATAAGAAAGAGGAGAGGGCCACACACTGAGCCTTGAGGAATGCCACTGTGGGTGGGCCTCTGACAGATCGTTGCAAACGAGAACCTGGAACTGCCTGTCAGAGATAAAATTTGAGAGCCACAGGAAAAGATTTTCAGGAATTCTCAGCCTAGATAGCTTAGAGACAGTTAGAGACAAGAATAGGTATTGAGACTTTGTCAAATGCCTTAACCAGGTCAATGAAAATTGCATCAGACTGACTGGACTTTCCGAGAGCAGTGGCGATGTCATGCACAAAACTGGTCAGTTGGGATTCGCAAGAGAACTTGCTGCGGAAACCGTGCTGATGCTGAGAGAAGAATTTTTGACCCTCGAGCAACCGATATAAATAGCCCGCTACCATCTTTTCCATAAGTTTAGCTGAAGAGCTGATAAGACTTATTGGTCGGAAGGAGGTAGTGGAAAGAGGCTGGCCACCTTTAGCTAGTGGTATCACGATACTCATTTTCCAATCGTTTGGGATTACATTTTGGGCCAAGGATACTGAGAAGAGCACAAAAAGGAAAGTTTTTAGTTTGTCGCAGTGGTTTTTAAGGAATGCCATAGGTATGGAATCAATGACATTGAAAGTGGAGTTCTTTGATGTTTTGATCGCTTTAACCACCGCTTCCAGGGAAATCAAATCAGCATCAGGAGAAAAAGCTTGAACTCGGTTGTGGGTGACAGTGGATGCAGCAGGAATCTTTGGGTTGAGATAGCTCTTCAGAGCCAAAGCAAAACAGCTACTCGACCCAGCATTGGCACCAGAGGGCCCTTGACTGGAAGTTTTGCTATTGTGGAACTTCCAAAACTGCTTTGATGTGATGACATCATTGATTGCAAGTTTCTGAACAAAGCGTGCCTCAATGAAATTCAGATTGTTTTGGTAATCCTTTAAAGCAGCAGCATAAAGAGGGAACAGATTCTGGTTTGAGGAGCAGGAAGAAAAAAGGTTTAACATTTTGAAGTATTTTTGGCGAAGACTGGCAGAAAACCAAGGTGGGAAGGACAGATTTCTAATTTTAATTGGATCCCCCTAGGAAAAAGTGATAAATGGTCAAAGTGCAAACTGTCTTGAATTCAGTCCAGAGCTGGTCAACTATGGGGTCAAGATTACAGAAGTCAAGTAGAGCAAAGTCAAGTAATCTATCGACAGCATCCCTGTCATATTTGTCAAAAAGATATGTGCGGCCAAGGTCACTTTGGTGGGAAGGGAGAGGGGGTGCACAACAATCAACCTGGAAACGGGCACTTATCATAAAGTGGTCACTCATGCCTATAAAGGATTTAATTGACATTGCTGTTGACTGTGGACAGTGAAAAATAAGATCAATAGCTGTTCCAACATTCGGTTCAAGCAAGTCAGTGGGTCGAGTTACAATGTTCACAGCCTGACTCAGAGAAAACCTGTCACATAGGCGTTGCAATCCTTCTGGATAAACACAGTCTGCTGGACAAGGGAGGACATTGAGGTTGAAGTCACCCATGATGAAAATTGGCGAGCTACAACCAAGTGGATGTGACTGCAGGCATGGAGTGATTTGCCCAGGAACTCCAAATAAATTTGCGTGAAGCAGTTTACGGACTCGCTGGGAGGTCATACAGCAGCAAAAGATAGGCGGGAGGGTAAGAAAATCCAAGAGAAACCACAAAAATTCAAATGCTTCGCTGCTGTAAACGAGCTTGGGCTGCAGGGAATGTTTCACTCCCAGGAGTACCCCTCCCCATTTCTCAAGCGATCTCTACGAAAAACTATATTTTTTGGGGAAGAATGTCATTTTCCGTGCACGAATCATCGAGCCAAGTCTCTGTGACAGCCACACAATCAGCATCAATAGAATCGAGAATTGGCCGCAATGCATAACACTTAGGAAGGAGGCTACGAGAATTAAAAAGCAACAACGAAAGGGTGAATTTTATACTGAGCCTATCAGAGGAGAAATTCTATTCCGAATAATGTTCACACTATGAGAAGGAGACTTCGGCCCTGTCTGGTTAACTTCAACAGGTGGTTCATCAGGAAATGGGCCAGAGGTTCTCGCGCCGAAGCGGTAAGTAGATCCCTCCGGCTCATTTCCATCAGCACCACTGCTGCATATGATGGTGTCAGTGTCAACATTCTGGTCATTGGGTTGGACTAAAGGCGGCAGAATCGTCAATGACCTAAAAAAGAATTGATGGAGCGAGTAAGCTGGGCAGGTACATTCTGAGCTCCAGTTTTAGAATAGTGGAAGCCATCCTCGGAGATAGCAAATGATTGGATGTGACGAAGATCCAGAAAGTTGACATTGACAAGATTCTGGCTAAAGGAGGCCAATGCATCGTTCAGCTTCGAAATTTTTTGGTTTATGAACAGATCAAGCGGCCTAGGGGGGATTGAGCAAATATTCATGCTGAAGTTCATTCCTGGAGAAGCTAACAGGTCTGAGAAGTCACCTATCAACCTCGTGACTGACAACAGAGCATGGGGTACGGATGCATGAATAATATCAAATTCCCCAATGACTAAGTTGACCAAGAGCGGTACAGTCACCCATACTTTTTAGGCATTGTTGGAAAATTGGATATACCCCATGAATATCGAGACCTTTCCTCCACCTGGTAAATCTTGCACATCCACCTGCCTTGCCAAGAAAAGGGTATAGGTATTTTAAATTTGAGCTGCCAATTGACAAGACAACGTCCTTTGGCCTATCACCTTTCCTGACAGAAGAAGTGGCAGGGGCAGGCTCAGCCTGCATGCATGGACCAGGAGGAGAAAAAGAGTTGTTTTGTCGGATATTAAGCGTTAAGCGATTTTGTTAAGTGTTTTAGTCGAGCCCGCAGATTTTTAAACGAAGAAGAAAGGAAGAATGGAGAGAAAACAGGACGATAGAACCAAGAAAATAGAAAGAAAGAAGAAAATTAACCAAGAACAAACATAATTTGAGAGAAAAGCAGAAATAAAAACAAATCAAATCAAAAAATCGACAAAATCAGCGGAGCACGCACCAAACCTCGGAAAACGACACATCCACTTTATAATCGAAGATGACCAGGTCGGCACCTTCCATCAACGCAAAGCATTGGTCATGCTCCTTTGTCAAATGCCGCCTCATTACCCCACATTGCATCACACAAGCGGAGACAGGACTGGAGAACCATCCACATCAGGAGGAGGGGGAGGGTCTGTCGGAGGCGGGGAAGGGTCTGCCTTGCAATTTTCTGGCTGTTCCAAGGACTGGACTGCATTTCGGCCTGCAGTCCACGTGGACTGGAAATCACGTCGGGAGGGGGAAGGGCTCCCTGCACACAAAGCCGAGTCAGAATGGACAGATTTCACATCATCTGTCCAAAGCGTTTGTCACTCCAATGATGTGCAAAAGACCTGTCCCATGCCGTCCCACATACCGTCCCACGACTGCCTTCTCCCTCCCGCCTGCTGGATTGGTTGCGTT
>JASGXE010014022.1:0-11577 GCA_030068105.1 Sinentomon sp. SZTP_YWyxl | reverse complement strand
CTTTTTTGGGGGGGCTTTGGTTGTGGGAAGAACCGGAATTTTGGGGCAGGCCAGGTTCTGGGTCTTGGCTCTTGGAACACGCTTCAGTGGCCTGATTTTGCGCAATCCAGTTGGGACTGTTGGTGCGTCGGCTGGCAGATACCCAACGGGTACACCAGAATTTCCTGGTGCGCAAGTCATCTGCTTTTGCTGTTCAGGTGCAGCAATGGTCTGTTCCGCGAGCATTGATGGTTTGTCCTGGCAGGATTCTTCTGATGTTTTCGGTTTCGGTGAAGCTGGTCGAGTTTCCAGGTTGACAACAGACGGGGCCGCTTTTTGTGATGGGGTGAGGGTGTGGTCGTCTGCCTGTGATCGGGGTGGCGAGTGCAGGAATGCCAGTAGGGAATTTGGGCTTGATGGCTGTGCTGATGGGCTCACGTTGTTGAGGTACCAATCGCACATCTCCTGCACGAATGAATCCGATATAGGTGTGAGGGGGGACAGTGAGAGAGTGGAATCAAGCACCTGCAAGAAATCGCCTGTGCTGTCCAAGCACACGACATCGGGTGCCAGGGACGGTGTGAGATTGGAATCCATCACTGTCGACATGTCGGTGGTAAGGCCAGTGGGTTCGTTTGTTGCAGAATGCTCCAGGTGGGATGGGATGTGGCATGAACTAGTGGTAAGGCAGGTAGGTTCTGGCGTGATGTTTGTCTGTCTTGGAGGCTCGGTTATGTAAACCTCTTCAGTGGCCGGTCGAGGATCTGAAACACGGCCAGAAGGAATCTGCAGTGGCTCTGCCATCGGGGGAATGGATTCCAATTCGGCAGGTCCAGACATGGGCGGGAATTGGCTGGGGTCAAATACATTAATGCCGGCTTCCAACGCTTGCATTAATTTGGGGCCTGCGACCAGATGATTAATTTCGTCTGGGTATTTAGCTGCGCGAACGGTGGCCCAAGATGTGCGAGCGGATGTGTCAGTTTTCTTTTCATTTGGTTTGGTTCCTGGAGCCTTGGTCTTCCGTTGTCGTTTGAGTTTGTTGGTAAAGGCAGGGCGGGAAATTCCAGGGAATTTTTGATAAACTGATGGTCGGGAAGCTATGGCCGCGTAGCTTGCAATGTAGCCTGGTTCAATGCTGGTCGGTTGTTCCATTTGCTGTGACGTCATTTTGATTGGCAGTGTGTGGGCCACGCCGTTCAAGATGACCGAAACTGTTGGAGCCTGAAGTGCGGCCTGATGCGATGGCAATATTTGAAATCCTGGTGGGTAAATGGGTTCAGCACTGGCCGGAACAGATGGCGCTTTTGCGGTTGAAGATGCGCTGTGTTGTGTTGGGAAAGCTATTTTTGTTTTACCTATCGCACTGATCAACGGCCCTGGTTTTACATTTGATTCATGCCTAGGCACTACATCGCTTGCGTTTTCAATCACCAAATCCGCGTGGGATGATCCCGCAATCGCGCACGCCTGCCCCAACAAATCCGGCTCACCGCGGGCTTCGCGCATAAGCTCATCAACTGTATAGCTTTCTTTGAAAAAAGTCATAATTAGTGCAAATTTAGCTTTTATAACAAATTAAAATGGATCAATATGAGCAATATGGACACAAAAGCTAATCAAAACAACAAAGAAAATTTCCACAGGATAAATCCAAAAAGGTGATTCGCAAAACAACTCAAAATCAAATCACAAATAAAAATCCAAATGAATTATTAAAAGGCAAAAAGGTTGAAAAAATCAGAGCGTCCTGAGGATTCCAAAATCAAACTGCAAAAGCAATTATAATAAACCAAGCAGGCCTATCCCCGAAATCCAATCAAACAAATCAAAATGTTTATGTCAAAAATCAAAAAAGATTCAAAAAAGCAAATCAATTCGCCTGCAACGTAAATATTAAAAAATCAAACAATCACCAATCTCAAAATAATCAGAATACGAAGACGCCCAACAAAAATCCAGAAAATTAAAACGCCTAAATATTAATTAACCAAGTGGCTAATTTAGAAATCCCCTACCAGAAATATATCCAAAAAGATTAAAAAGCTCCAAAGCAAAGTGCTAATTAACCAAACGGCTAATTAAAAAACCCTATCACCAAGATATCCGAAAACACAAAAGATCCCAATTGAAAAGGAACAATTAATTAAGCCCCAAAATGATATCAAAACAAAGATTAGTTTGAAAATCAAAGCATGAAAATATCCCAACTCCAGCAGTTGAGGGCTCACCAAACTCGATCAGCGATCTGCCAACAAAAAAGCCAAAGAACTCGGAACGCAAACGAAAAAAAATGTGCACAAAAATATCAAAATCAGCAGTCACTTTTTCACAAAATAATTCTCGGAGCACAATTCACAAAAGAAGATCTTTACTCGCCGGAAGTTGAAACGGAACTGATGAGGATCCTGTGTGATGTCAGTTATATTTATACCCTCGGTATAAAATCCACAGATGATCGCGAAAAAAAAATCTTGAGGAAAAATCAGCCAATCAGAAGAGAGGAGGATTAAAAGAATGACGACCAAACAGATATTATTCGGTGGACACCGGGTGAAAGTGAAAGTGAGCGTCAGAGAGAGGAGAGAGAGAGAGAGTGAGAGAGAGAGGGAGAGAGGGAGGGAGAGAGGGAGTGAGAGAGAGAGTGAGAGCGAGAGAGAGAGTCCGGCAACGGCACGCAAATAAATGGGATGCAGGAAATCCAAAGTTCGGGGACCACCCACAAATAACAAAGGGAAAGCAAGTTCAAATATTCCGGAAAGCGGGGACAAAGCAGTGAATGGACAAATCGGGACACAAACGTCAGCAACAATAACGAGGGGAAGACGTCAGCAAAAATCGCGAGGAGTGGGGACTGGGGAGTCCAAATGGAGGAAAAACCTATAAAACACTTCCAAATTACAATGAAGAAACCTGCACAAACGCTTTCACAAAACAACGGACTGGGAAACCTGGGAACACGGAATCTGCGGAAATGGTCCTCAGTAAGCAACGCGAGAAAAAAGCAAAACACCGAGCCCAAATCCAACACGCAGGTACACGCAGCAATACAAACGCGTTGCTGAAGTCCCGTTCACTTCAATGCGAGAATTCCGAGGAGCAAAGTGAAGGAGCAAAGGAGCGAGATGCAGAGCACAAACCACAATTCCGAGAACGCAACTGAAGGAGGCAGCAATGAGAGCCTCTTGCAAGCTGATCCAGTGGCCGGGAGTAAAAATATGACCCACTGCACTATGGCCCCACGGGTTGGGAGGGTAAGCATCAACACCCACAGCTCAATTCACATTTACTTCAATTGACTGCAGGCACAGTTAAAGGTAACGGCCGCTGTTAATCTGATGTAGGTACCTTGATCCTTGTGTACAGAAAAGAAATTAATTTTGTTCGCTGACGGCTTTTTCGCACCGTTTTGCAAGCAACTTCAAAGATCTCGTTTTTGCATTTGTACATCCACCTTGCCAAGCTGCCCTTTCGATCTCCCACGCGGCCTGGAAGATGCCTCCCCACTTAAAACATAAAAACAATAATCCACTCAAAATCCCTGCAGGAACAGAATTGATTTCAGCTCTGTACCTTCGGCAGATCAATTCCAGACAGGCAATCCTCCTTGTCCATCTGCTGCCAGAGGAGATACGGGATTCACCGCCCAAAGTTCACACATGCAGCGCTTGCTGCATCAGGTTGACGCGAAAGGGACAGGGGTCCTGAGTTCGTTTACCTCCCGCGACTTTGAAGAGGGAGACAGCTGATACGGGAGCCATGCAAGATGATCATACCTACGTAGGTACAATCGTGAGCAGAACGAATGCACTCGTGAACTCGTATTTCAAAGCAGAGCTTTCCTTTCCCTGCAGACCTGGGGCTGGGGCATGAGGAGATTCCTGCTCACCTCTTGTCAATAGGTCTGCAGTGTCAGTTCGCACGCAGACGATGTGTTCATTCATCCATTCGGACGGGAACGGAGGATTTCAAGGCATGGGTTATTAAATTTGCGAATGGCATAAAAAATGCACCTACAGTGCGTCCGCAGATTCGTCAACATCGCCAGCTCCCTGATCGGATTCAATCTGAAGAATTAAGCAAGCATTCACCGGTTCGATTCGATTGTTGAGATCGATTGTTGAGTCCCGCAGTTCAATTGTTGTTGTCGCGAACCATGCGGATTCACTGCGTTGGTTTCACGCGGACACTGGCCAAACCTTAGGACTGCCAACGCGGGCGGAAGGATTGTCCGGAACGCCCCATAATCGCGTTGATTGCGCAATTGACAAGAGCTCACATTGTTTCACACAGCTTTGGCGCGGAAGGGCGGGGGTCCCTGCGGCCGGCCGCGCTCCCCGGATACCCTAACACACGCTCATCAACGTGCGTGGCTTTAATCCAAACACCGCCCCGTAATAGTTCACAAGAAACCACCTAATAGTTCGCAAGAAATCACCACTTATTTCTGGAACATCCTGTACATCGAGAGTCCCAAAGAGGGGCGGAGCTATGTGACCAAATACTGGCTTCTGATTGGCTACAGAACCAAGAGTACATCTTATTTTTTCACAGAAATATATTGGACCGTGGACCCCATCGAAATAAATGCATTTCAATTGCCTGCATGACCCTGAAAAATCTATCGAAAGTCTCCAAATTCCAGGGATAAGGATTGTATCGGGCTAAAAAATAGAAAGGTCGCGAAGTTACCCCTTTCAACTTGCGTTCATTCACATCTTTACGTGATGTCGCGAAGGAACATCAGCATTCAAATAAGCAGTTTTCATCACGGGGCATTTGACGGGCTATTCAATATACGAATAAGCCAAATCGATGCTGATTTGGCATTCAACGTATTACGCAAAAGACGAATATGAATTGAAATGATTGTTTTTGCTTCTCAATTTTACGAAATGCATTGATTTGGATCATGTGCATTTCGGAGTTTGCAGTTCGGAGTTTTTTACAAAAAGTTCAAAAGGTTTCAAACAGTTCTGGATTTCACTCCTTGGGGGACACATGCGCGGAGAATCAAAAGCCAAGGATTTATGCTCGTCATTTTGTTGAAATCCTGGAAAAGGCAGCGCTGTTGCAGAGAAAACGGTCACAAAACGCGATGCGGACTTGGACTCTTGTCTATTTCTTCATAATTTTCAGACGGGATAAAAAAGATCCAACAGAAAAGATTTGACACACATGAAACTATAAAAAATAGAAGTGCCGAAAGGAACGTCCTGAACAACTTGCTTGGTACATGTTATGAGAAGCCTTATCTTGTGACCACCTCTTGGAAAACCTGCAGATATAAATTAGTGTACTTTTCATAAACTCGAAATGGTCAGCAAGAGACAAAAACATAATTTTATATGAGAAATAAGATAACTGAAAAGTGTTGTCAAGATGGGACATAAGGAACAATCAAGAATGTACAAAAAAAGATGAATTGGCTTCTCATAAATTTCAAAACACTTTTTATTTGTTATACAGTTCCAAAGTTTAAATTTTAGACTGTCTCTGCCCATCCCCTTCCTTTTCGAATAATAAATAACTGCCGCAACAATAAACAGGAATTCTTCGTCGTTGGTGACACACAGCCTTGATGTGACCCAACCCTATCCTATCAACCTATAACTAACCTAACCTAACGTAAGCTAAACTAACCTAACCTGGCCTAACCTAACCTGACCTCACCCCCAGGTTCGGTCAGATTGAGTAAAGGTATGTGCAATCTTTTTGAAGTGTTTTCTCTCTCACTATTCTCAGATTAATTAGAGTGGTTTTGTTCAAACATCACTGGACAAATTCAACAATCTGAAGTTTACTTTTTCAAATGATTTTTTCTAGAAGTGAAGTTCCCATCCCATGCCCTAGATTGGTGTGATATTTTTTCGAAATCCCTTCGACATTTGCAGCAATGAGTCAGGCGTACGATGCTTTGTGGTGGACTCCAGTTTTTGGTTCTCTTGCCCTAACTGATTGATTGACAAGTGACGGCCGTTGGGAACTCTGATATCGTAGGTACATTGTTGGAAGACCCTTTACCATTTCGACAAAGAACAAATATCGAAGCGGTTATAAAATCGAAGTTGAAATTGCGTGTTGCTGAAAAAATCCGACCGATATCCCATATCGGCCTGATTCTTTGTTTCCACATGCGTTTTAAAATCCGGCGATTTAAAACGCCAGTGGAACCTGAGGCCTAACTGTGAATGGTGTGGGCCTACAAATTCGCGGGCATCTATTGATGCCGCCATGCATGACGCTTAATTTGAGGGAAGGGGTTCGAATCCGGAATGTCCTTTAGCTGCCCAAATAGGTACATCGTCCAAGCGTTGAGCAGCGACAGAGTGGACCAACGAACTGAAGTTAACGAACTCAACTCAACTCTTTATGTGGAGTATTAAATGAACAGATTTTTGCATCAGAGTTTTTAGATCGTGTGTCCAAAACAAATTTTAATACCTGCAACAATGTGCAAAGGAGAACATTGGTCCATTGACAATTGCCATTGTTGCAACTGCAAATCTGTTTTGGACAAACGATCCAAAAATGTCTGATGCAAAATATCTCTCCATTCTGACGTGGCTTTAGACTTCCATATCTCTGACTGGCCGTCAGCCCTTGCCAAATCCGTACACCCTCGTGCGGAGATGGATAAAAGCCTCTCTTCGTGCCTATGGTTGAGAATTTATTTATTTTTGTTTATTTATTCTTACACACGGTCTTAAGTAATTGACGGGCCATAGGAGATTTTTGTCGGGATTTTAAAGCACGGGGCGAGGTAATTCTCCATCTGGCATGCGCTGCAAAAAGCATTCCTTCGTGAAATGTGTTTTGCGGCGTATGCGAGGTGGAGAATTACATTGCCCCGTGCTTTAAAATTCTGACAAAAATCTCCTATGGGCTGTCAATTAATGAACACTCCGTATGTTGAACCTACACCATGGGGACTTATTAATATAATCAACAACACAACATAATTAACAACACACATCACACGCTCGCTTTTCTCCACCGAAAAAGCATAGTCGATTGATTTCAGGGGAAATTTCATGGAATGATGTCATTTGAAACGGAATCACTTTGCAGGCGTTTTACTAATGATCTTTGCCCCCGTGGGAAATGAAAGCACGCTACACACATCACACGCTTGCTTTTCTCCACCGAAAAAGCATAGTCGATTGATTTCAGGGGAAATTTCATGGAATGATGTCATTTGAAACGGAATCACTTTGCAGGCGTTTCACTAATAATCATTGCCCCTGTGGGAAATGAAAGCACGCTACACACATCACACGCTTGCTTTTCACCACCGAAAAAGCATAGTCGATTGATTTCAGGGGAAATTTCATGGAATGATGTCATTTGAAACGGAATCACTTTGCAGGCGTTTCACTAATGATTTTTGCCCCCATGGGAAATGAAAGCACGCTACACACATCGCACGCTTGCTTTTCTCCACCGAAAAAGCATAGTCGATTGATTTCAGGGGAAATTTCATGGAATGATGTCATCTGAAACGGAATCACTTTGCAGGCGTTTCATTATTGATTTTTGCCCCTGTGGGAAATGAAAGCACGCTACACACATCGCACGCTTGCTTTTCTCCGCCGAAAAAGCATAGTCGATTGATTTCAGGGGAAATTTCATGGAATGATGTCATCTGAAACGGAATCACTTTGCAGGCGTTTCACTGATGATCTTTTACCCTGTGGGAAATGAAAGCACGCTACACACATCGCACGCTTGCTTTTCTCCACAGAAAAAGCATAGTCGATTGATTTCAGGGGAAATTTCATGGAATGATGTCATCTGAAACGGAATCACTTTGTAGGCGTTTCACTGATGATCTTTGCCCCCCGTGGGAAATGAAAGCACGCTACACACATCACACGATTGCTTTTCTCTACCGAAAAAGCATAGTCGATTGATTTCAGGGGAAATTTCATGGAATGATGTCATTTGAAACGGAATCACTTTGCAGGCGTTTCACTAATGATCATTGCCCCTATGGGAAATGAAAGCACGCTACACACATCACACGCTTGCTTTTCTCCACCGAAAAAGCATAGTCGATTGATTTCCGGAGAAATTTCATGGAATGATGTCATTTGAAACGGAATCACTTTGCAGGCGTTTCACTGATGATCTTTGCCCCTGTGGGAAATGAAAGCACGCTACACACATCACACGCTTGCTTTTCTCCACCGAAAAAGCATAGTCGATTGTTTTCAGGGGAAATTTCATGGAATGATGTCATCTGAAACGGAATCACTTTGCAGGCGTTTCACTAATGATCATTGCCCCCATGGGAAATGAAAGCACGCTACACACATCACACGCTTGCTTTTCTCCACCGAAAAAGCATAGTCGATTGATTTCGGGGGAAATTTCATGGAATGATGTCATCTGAAACGGAATCACTTTGCAGGCGTTTCACTGATGATCTTTGCCCCCGTGGGAAATGAAAGCACGCTACACACATCACACGATTGCTTTTCTCCACCGAAAAAGCATAGTCGATTGATTTCAGTGGAAATTTCATGGAATGATGCCATTTGAAACGGAATCACTTTGCAGGCGTTTTACTAATGATCTTTGCCCCTGTGAGAAATGAAAGCACGCTACACACATCACACGCTTGCTTTTCTTCACCGAAAAAGCATAGTCGATTGATTTCAGGGGAAATTTCATGGAATGATGTCATTTGAAACGGAATCACTTTGCAGGCGTTTCACTAATGATCTTTGCCCCTGTGGGAAATGAAAACACGCTACACACATCACACGCTTGCTTTTCTCCACCAAAAAGACAAAGGTTAGGTCAGGTTGAAATAGCTTTAAATTTTTCGTTAGTAGTGTGTAAATGAGGTTTTTTATTGCAATGACGCAGTGCAACCTGCGACTTCGGTAGGCTTCGGAAATACGCTCACTGGTGACTTTAACGGTCCAGGTGTAGATTGGCAGGCGCTTTCTGGAGGCTCTCAAAATGATGAGGCTTTACTCCACATTCCGCAGCTATTTTGCCTGATTCGGCCTGTCCTTATCCCAACAGGCATGTCCCTGTTGGCTGTAGCAATATTCTCGATCTTGTTTTCACTCATTTTGATTCACCTGACCTGGGAATTGCTATGCCTCCAGGCCTTTCTGATCTCGACTTCGTCACGTTTTGCATTCCACTTCCAATTCAGTTGTTGAAATCACCCTTCAAAGTCAAATGTTATGATCGCGCCAACTGGGTCTCTCATTCTATTGCAGAGCTTGTCGATGGTTCCAATCGAAGAAATCAGAATTGAGCACGTCATTCCTTGGATCTCTGCCGTTTTCGCACTTTAGCCAGGAAGAAACGTCGACTAACTAAAAGCTTGACGGCAAACAATAATGCACGCATTGCCAACCGGCTGGCATCCGTCCGTTTTGAACTTCGTGAATGTGCTTCTTCTGATTTCAGCATCTACATCGACAAAGCCATCTCAGCAACCCATTCTCGGCCTTTTTGGCGTTTTATTAAAAACTTGCGTACAACGCGTGGGTTGCCATCATTTCGTTGCCCTGATTGTGAAAAAGCTGAAATCCTTGCTAAAACCTTTCAGAACACTGTTCCTCATGTCTCTGTAGACCCACACTTTCACCATTTAGCTCCCAGCTTTGCCTGTCCTGCTCCGATTTCAGGGATAAAATCGAACGCCTTTTCATTTCTCGAATAGGCATTCAGAATCGTTTATGTAAATTATCTGTCCGGAAAGCTGCAGGCAGCGACCTCATACCGCCAAAATTTCTAAAGTCCATTTCGTTTGAACTTTCATTCTTTTTTGAATAAATTATTAAGAGAATTTACCTTGATCGTGAGTGAACTCCCTGATGATTGGAAAATGGCTGATACGTATGCCAAGAAAGGGGTCATCGGAGGAACCAGAATTTTATCATCCGATTTCGCTACTATCTACCAGCAGCAAAATTTTTGGAAATATCCTTTTTTCGCACCTCTCCGACCATTAATGTCCAACAGTATTTTGCACCCAAAACCAGCACGGGTTTAGGAAGGGGTTTGCCTGTGTCACCCAGTTAATTGAGTTTACATTTGAAATAGGTAGCACCCTTGAATCACAGGGAAGTCTGCATGCCATATTCATTGATTTTAAAAAAGCCTTTGACTTAATTCCTCACAATTTGTTCTTGCATAAGCTCTCCTTGTTGAAATTTCCTGCGCCATTGATTTCCCTATAGTTCAGCACTTTCTGTCCAGACGTTTTTTCCGCGTTTCTGTGGAGGGTGAAATCTCGTCCAGGCGACCTGTCACTTGTGGCGTTCCACAAGGAAGTGTATTGGGTCCTCTTTTATTCATTACGTCCGTAAACGATCTCCCAATGGTATTAAATTGCAAGTCTAGACTGTTTGCTGACGACTTGGTCATTTACGGGGCGCTAGCCCGTTTCTTGGATTTCCGTTTCTTGGATTCCCGTTTCTTGGACGAAAATCGTCCCGTTTCTTGGATTCCCGTTTCTTGGATTCCCGTTCCTTGGATTCCAGTTTCTTGGATTCCCGTTTCTCGGATTCCCGTTTCTTGGATTCCCGTTTCTTGGATTCCCGTTTCTTGGATTCCCGTTTCTTGGATAGAGAGGTATTGTTCATTTCAGCGAGCGACAAATGTTTATACGGCTTCAAAGCAAAAAGCAAGCAGTCTTAAGTCAGCGAAGCACTGCATTATTTGCAAATAACCAGAAAGAATGAGTGGTGATCAAATGTATTTTCAATGTTTAATCTGTCGAAATATTTAGACAAAAACCAAACCTAACCTAACCTAACCTACCTAACCTAACCTAACCTAACCGAGAAGCTGACCCGCGTCAGCCTGATCGAACGGCTGCTTTCGATAGAAGTAGACCCGCGCTAGCCTGGTACCTATATAACCACGGTATAACGAATGAAAAATTGTAGTTTGTATGAGAGTGCTCTTGGTGAGGTGGGACAAAAGGCAAAAAACTCTGGCAAGCGCAAATAAAAACTCTCGTCCTGTAATCACCATTACGATTCCATCCAAGGAACGGGAATCCAAGAAACGGGAGCGTCCAAGAAAGGGGAATCCAAGAATCGGGAATCCAAGAATCGGGAATCCAAGAATCGGGAATCCAAGAATCGGGAATCCAAGAAACGGGAATCCAAGAACCGGGAGACCGCGCATTTACGGCCCTCCCCAGGTTTCGATGTTGCAGTCCAACCTTGATGCACTTCACTTGTGGGCAAGTGCCTGAAGTTTGGTTATTGACGCTGCAAAATGTAATTGGATGTTGTTTCACAGGCAAAGTAACCCAGCCCCCGTGTGCTCTTATTCCATTGGCGGTCAGACTGTAGCCAAAGTCTCTGAATTTAAGTATCTGGGTGTCTATCTCTCAGACGATCTCTCTTGGAATGCCCATATCAATTATGTGTTGTCCAAAGCAAAAAAAGTCATGGGTATGTTAATACGTAACATCAGGCCTGCTCAGACAACAGCGAAGCTTAAAGCATATTGCACCCTTGTATTACCAATTTTGGAATACGCAAGTGAGGTTTGGACCCGTTTCTTTTGCTCTCATATCAGCATGCTTGAGAGGCTTCAGCGAAGTGCTGTGAGATT
>JASGXE010014021.1:0-22007 GCA_030068105.1 Sinentomon sp. SZTP_YWyxl | reverse complement strand
AAAGATGTTGAAAAGGTTTGGCATTATTGGAGTTTATTTGAGAAACAATATGCAATACTGATTTGTTTTGCCCAGCCATGGAAGATACTTGCCTTCTTGCCTTCAAAGTGCTTAATTCGGTGAAAAAAGTGGGGTGGTCCGATGGACCACACCTTGGATTTTTTGAAAATTTATGGCATCACTAAGGCCCAAGGGGTGATCCATTGGACCACGGGCCTATTATTCAGGAACCTGCCGACAGTTTTTTTTGCCCGTGTTAGCACAGGTCCAACCTACCCCTGGGATAGCATATCTGGGAGGACGGGTCAATTGCTTCTCCCCAAAAAAATTTAGAGGCGAAAAGAAAAAAAGTGGTCCAATGGACCACCCCTTGGACCTTTAAGGGTTAAAAAGAGCATCATGAGGTTATCCTTAGTTCCTGGGTTAAAAACTACCATGCTGCTTGAAAGCAAGCCATGCAAGATATTAACAATGCATTTTTTTTACTTTCGAATGCTGCCAACACATATGGACTTCCTCTATTATGTTGAGTGCTTGAAAAATGATGCCATTATTCCAACTATTCCAAGTGCTTTTTGACCCTCCACCGCGAAAAGAAACACATGGTCCCTAAAGACATGTGCGTGCGTCAACACCTCTGAATATAGCCAACAAATGGAACTACCTTGTCGTAGCAGGAATGACCTTTTCAATCACACTTCTGCAGGACAACCGCACAGGTTGAAAAACTAACTTACTACCTACTGGTTTTCTTGCCAATGCGGAAACATGGGTCAATTTTGTTTCTCATGCAGAAAAGTGTGGTTGTCACTTGTCTTTTCATGCAGGACAACCGCACAGGTTGATAAACTATTAACTAACTGCTGGTTTTCTTGCCAATTCTGAAACGGGTCAATTTTGTTTCTCATGCAGAAAGTGTGGTTGTCTTTTCATGCTCGGATTTGCGTCAGATTTCTGAAAAATCTATGAAATCACCCACAAAACGTAAACAATTTTGAATCGGAAATTATTGTGTTATTGTGAACTTTCAGCTGCAAAATGCTATTCCCCTTTTGGTGGCATCTGCATGCATCGATTCCTGGGTGTTGGTCCTCATGCCACTCCACTTATTCTTGTGGTTTTCTTGCCTTTGTTTTTATTTCAGATGTGAACAAAACTTCACAATCCGACAGTCACAGTGCCACACCACTCTCCCCTCCAGCACCTCCCCCATCCTCCCCATCACCTTCCCTGCCCAACAATTACCTGTCTACGTCAGGTATTTATGGCATTTCGTCCCCAATTTTGCCTCTGGCCAAATTCAGCACTGTGCTGGGAGGGGGACATCATAAGTCGTCCGGCATGAACATATCCATCGATATCATTCATCCTTCACTATTGCGGTCGAACGACAGCGACAAGACGATCGCTTCCGTGTCCGGTACGTCCGGTTCCGGGAGCACGGACTCTGAGAAGACATTGGGATACAGGGTGGACAGTATGGATAGTCAGGTGTCGGAAGGTGACGTTGCTGAGAGAGGATGGCCTAGACAGAACAGCGTAAGTGAAGTACCTAGCTTTTAGATTGGCAAGGTTTGGTGACTGCATATGGATGATTTAACCCGATGAAACTGCCTGTCATGGTTAAAAATTGGCCTGCAGCACAAGTGCATGTTGTGGGCATGGAATATGCATAGTTTTAGCGCTACGCATGCCTCATTTCTGGCCTTTGGGATGCTTTCGTCAAGCATTAAATACAACACTGTCCATTCAAATCACAACCATTTTTTCATTGTATGTTTAGCATTTATTTAGTAGCATCAAAGAAACTGGATAATGTGAAAATTGGTAGGTACGGCAGGGGTGGAATTAATGTACTCAACATCTGTTTTTCCCATTTAACTGTTGCCTCCAAAACTTTTTTTGCTTTTTTTTATGTACTCTTTTGCAGGCGGTATAAATTAAATTGCCAGATTTCAACAGAGCTTTCTGGACCTCTCAGATTTTGACCTCAGTTATTTAAAGAAGATCTTTAATTGCTGCAGTATGGAGATTTTGCTAAAGTCTGAACAGGCACAATTTTTAAATGAATGTATGGGCACATTAATTCCACCGCTACTATGCACCTTCTTTTTTTCAACAAAGACAACAAACAACAAAAGGTGGTGGTAGAGTGAACTGGAATTTTGATTTTCTAACCAAATGGTGATATTCGCATTGCGAAGATTGCATGTCCTTTCAAGTGCCAATTCCATGTCAACTTTGAAGAGAATCCCTGAAGCTATTCCTGGTGATGGTGAAAATAATCGCAAAGTAAAGTGAAACTCTTTATTTTTGCTTGACCACACTTTGGATGGTCTTAAAGCATCCCATGACTGGACCCTCCATGAGGATCCCGGAGAAGCAACGCATTTTACGCAAGGATCCAAAAATTTCTGAGAAGTTGGCTTCAAGTGGGGACATCGGTATTTTCAGCATTGTGAATTTGTTGCTCCCTCTCTATTTCTTCTCCAGCTTTCTCTTCGCGAATGGGACATTCCTTTTGACGAGCTGAAGATTGGTGATGCAATTGGGAACGGTCGATTTGGCACAGTATCACGGGGCATTTGGCACGGGGACATTGCCATACGGATCATCACAATGGATCGGATAGATGACGAGAAATCACTTGAGGCATTTAAATCCGAGGCAAGTATGGTTTCATTTTAGGTATTTCAGGACGAGATATTTTGATCCTCATTCTCACACCGATGAATGTTGCAGAGGGGCTGTCAGCTAGGAGTAATTGGTTTGGATTTTTGTGTAACACTCTGCATGGACGGACTAAAATTAAAATTGCAGTGGTGATTGCCTGCTGATTGTGAACAGGGCTTTAAAAAGAGAAAAACGGCATCATGATAAGAACAGATGCAATGCTATGAGCGAGTCACAGTTCAATGATGCCGCATAGGCCCACTCACACAATATTACCTACATAGTACGAGGGGTGTTCAAATGAAAGTGATCTTCAGTATGAAGGATGGTACTCACTGACCTGATTTTTTCTACAAATGCTCATCTATTTAAGTTTAGTCACTCTGCAAAGAAACACACATCTGCGGATGGAATAGCTTAAATAGTCCGAAGTGATAGGTTGCCCCTGCCCATGAAGACAAACAAGCTTCAGCTGCTGCTGTGAAATTGTCATTGCACCGGAAATGTTTCTCGGAGGCTTTTTCGGATTGGGAAAGTGATAATTATCGAAAGATCGAAATCAGGAGAAGAATGGGGGTGAGGAAGAACATCAAAGCCACAATAAATTGCCACTGCCTGGCTGCAGTGAGCAGATGTGTTACCCTGCAAAAGGAGAGTCCCCATGCGCAGTTTCCAATGGCTTTTCTTTGATTTCCCTTCAGAGTTAAGAAGAAATTACTGTAGAATCAACAAATTCCAACCCTCAAGTCTGACATTTTACGCACTAGTTGTTAACATGTGCTAGTTCCCCTGTTCAAAAGGAAAACAAGAACAGTTGAGGTTAAGTGGGAGAAGATCACTTTCATTTGAACACCCCTCGTATCTACCTCCTGTCATTTGACATATTTGTAAGCCATTCAAAATGGTCTCTTTCCGAGGTAAGAAAGGCGTGTTATGGGACTTCAAAAGGATATTGGTTTACGTCGCTTCTTCCATACCACTTGCAACATTTTCTCTGCAGTCAAGCCTAGATTGTAAATTTGTGGCATTTCTGCTTGTCCGAATTGATGCGAAATTGACAGTGTCTCGAAAAGCTAATGATGGGGCATCGCTGCCAAAGTTGTCAAGAATATTAAATTTGTGTGAAATCTTGGTATTAAATTTGTGTGAAATCTTGGAAGTGGGGTGGCACCTTCGGTCCCAGTTGTCAAGTTTGAACAGTTTTGGCTATTCAGGTTGTGCACAATTGCATCAAAAAGAGAAAAAAAAATGCACGTATGCTAGATGGCAGCTACATGAAGTGCCTGTCTGCCATGGTCAAATAAAAACGGTGTTTTTGCAGATGTGTGTTCTTCAAGATTTTTTTGTTCGGATCTAGTACGGGAAGAATAAAATGTGGGCAAAGTTTTGTCCACTGTTTCTTCCAAACCCTGAGCAGTGCTCGAGTAACTATTCTTTTGACTTTGATCTTTTCTTTTCTTATAATATCAGGTTGCAACATTTCGCAAGACCAGGCACGAGAATCTTGTGCTATTCATGGGTGCTTGCATGAAGCCGCCTCATCTTGCAATAATAACCTCCCTCTGTAAAGGCAACACCCTCTTCAAGCACCTCCACCTGATCAAGGATAAATTCAATTTGAACAAGATTGTCATCATTGCCCAGCAGATTGCTCAGGTGAGATTGCGCACGTCGGGACTTGAATCTTGATTGTGTGGATAGGCATAGTTATCGTGAGGCTGGTTGAGAGGGTAAATCATCCAGTTCCATCACCGAATATGGTGTGATAAGCAATCGCTTTTTGGCACGCAGTTATCAGGAGTGCAGATTGCCTGCAAAATATTCGGTCGTATACACCAAAGCCACTAGCCCTAACCCTGAGCTTGAAAAAAGTCAATTCAACATTCAGATGCACCTTTCTCAACTCTGGAAAATTAATACTGTTGTGCATAGAAATCAAATTTTCCAACAGAATTCTATCTATAAAATTTTTATGTAAAGAAATCTGTTGGAAAATGTGATTTCTATTATGCACAACAGTATTCCGTTTCCATCCTTGATGAAGGTGCATCTGAACATGGAATTAATTTTTTTCAAGCTTAGGTAGGGTAAGTGGCTTTGGTGCATACGACCGATTGACAAATAAAAAAAAATAAATTTCTATTTCAGAGGACACCTTGACCTTGGAACTTTGAAAAACCTTGGATTTAGCATTTTTTGGCAAAAAACCCGAGAAGGTTGTAATCCGATAGCACTCGTAAAACCTGTTCCTTATTTGACAGACTAAGCCTTTTAGGGTCACTGTCTCCCAAGCCCCTGCCAATAGCTCAGTCCCCTGTATCACTTGGGGTTGTCACCGCAAACCCCGCTTTTGTCTCCTGTGGCCACATGAACGCCTTCTGTCACCTTTGAAAACCTTAAGGAAATCTAGAAAATGGTTTTTCAAAATCGTAGAGAACACTGAAATTGACTTGTTTAAGGCCATTTTAGTAGGCCAACAGCCTTCTCTGTGTCAAATCAAACCTGTTTAGTCACTTTTTAACTGGTGCTGGGCAGTCAGTCACTGACCATCGTAGCACTATTTAAAGCAAGAATTTTTCACAGCTGTGTGTCTGCCATGCTTGAGGCAGTGAATGATTTCTTTTTCCAAAGCTCTTTTTCTTCACCTTTCTTCAGGGAATGGGCTACTTGCATGCCCGTGGCATAATCCATAAGGACCTCAAGTCTAAGAACATTTTCATTGAGAATGGGAAGATCATTATAACAGACTTTGGCCTCTTCAGTGTCAATAAGCTCTGTTGTGGGAACAAGAAAGGAGACTGGCTGAAAATACCGCAGGGATGGCTGTGTTACTTAGCCCCGGAGCTGATAAGAAATCTTCGTATCGGACCAAAGGCAGAGATCGATGATCTGCCATTTACGAACATCATCCGATATGTATGCGTTTGGGTGAGTCTTTGTTTTTGATTTATGCTAGTTTTGGGAAGAAATGGACATAATCTGCACCTTAACTTGAACTCCGCACGATGCAACTTCACTTTAATAGGCCTTCCGGTAAAAGTGGTCTGGGAGGAAGTGATACGCAGGTAGCTTGCTGTAGCTCTACACCTTGACCACTCATCCCCCAATGGTTATTTTAGTGTGTATGATGTGCCTCCATACCAACCCATTTTGTAGAAGTGATTTTTGATTGGAAGACATGTGTAAGGTTGAAGATGAAGCTAAACAGTACAAATAGCTGTTTTCCAATGTTCAAAATCGTCCAGTGGAAAAAGAATGATGACAAAATACCACATCACATGGAATGATATCAGAAGTTTCACAAAATTCGGGACAGGTACCTGAAAAACGATATTAGCATGTTGGCCATAATGCTATTTTTTATTTTTCTGCAGAATCTGATAATTTCCAGCTGCCTGCTTATCGAACTTATGGGGGTAATTTAAATCCAGGTTTAACCTGCTGTCGAGACTTTATTCCTGACTTTTCTGAAAATTCTCACACAGATTTTCGGAAAAGTCGTGACGAAAGTCTCAACTGCAGGTTAAACCTGGCTTGAAATTACCGCTGTTCGATTTTTTAATGAAAATAAATCCGTAGTTGCATTTTTATCATTCCTGCAGAATGGGTGGAGCTGGAGCCTCGTCTCACCCTTGAATTTTAAATTGATTCAATCACCTTGCTCGCATTCCTTACTTTCTGCAGGAGCATCTGGTACGAACTGCTGTGCGGTGATTGGCCCTATCAGGGTTATTCATCTGAAGCCATAATCTGGCAAGTGGGCAAAGGAATGAAACAGTCGCTGGCCAATTTGCAGGTGTCGAGAGACGTCAAGGTTAGCGACACAACTTTGAAAAAATCATTCGTTATTCGATGTTGAGAGATGTTCTAAACAAAAAAAAATCATTCTTACTCAATACAGAATGTTTTACCCCTTATTGAATTGAGATAAGGTGGTTGTGAAGATAGAAGTTGTAAACATGAAAATGACTCACAAGATTGTTGTTACTGTGGTTGTATGAAGAGTTTCTTTTCAATTTTTATCCACCATAATATTGTGTGAGATTGTTTGTCAGAATGTCATTCATTGATTCTTGATGATTTTTCCCATGGACATTCTTTCGAGGCTTTGGTTTGGCTAGTTGGAAAGTTAGATGGGCAGAATTTTCCATGCAGCTGGTCGAAATTACAAGAACAAAATGTGAATTTTCAGAGCCTATCTTCATTTTGTCCCAGCGTTATAGCAAAGCCAAGATTTGAAGCCAGCTTTGGCTTTAACAGATGCAGTTGCAAATGTAAAGCTCCAGAGTTCGAAATCTGAAGAGGGAGATTATTTTCTTCAGAAAGTTGATTCAGGATGTTTCAGTGTAGAATTACCAGGGAAGTATGCATTCTCTGAAAAGAATTTTCCTGTTTTACTGGTTTATTTTGGCCGAGTATTTTATGCGAATGATGCATTCTTTTTTATTTATTCATGTCATTGTGTCTCTTTTTCTTTTTGCATTTTTCTCAACTTTTCTGTGACTGATTTTTTTGCTAAAATTATTGCTGATTTTAGTCTTTTTGTTCACATTGGCTGTTCTTTTCAATGTGGTCTAATTCGTGTTTTATTGAAAAGGAAGGCCAACTCGGGCTGAGGTCCCGGCCATAAGTGTTCATTTGTTGTAATCATAAGTTTGGGATGTTAAATTTCAATGCTTTTCTTAATTTTTCAGCATTTTTTTCTTCTAAATTTCACCATCTACCTTTTCTTTTGTATTCCCAGGACATTCTAGTGCTCTGCTGGATGCATAAGTCAACTGAACGACCCAGCTTCAGCCAGCTGCTGGAATTGCTTGAGAAGCTTCCAAAGAAACGACTTGCACGTAGTCCTTCTCATCCAATAAACTTGTCCCGTTCTGTAGAGTCTGTGTTTTAGCCCGACGGAAGGTCACTTCCTTATTCTGACAAAGAGCAAACCATGCAATTATTATTATTCTAGACGACGAGACAGACAGGAAGCTGTGCTGCTTTAATTTCTGCGTGTTCTGTGATATTTGCACCTTTAATTTTCATTCCTTTTTTCTCTTTTATTGCTCACTGCTGACATTTTTTTTTTGTTGCTTTTCATCTTTTAACGGCTGAACACCTTTTTAACCATGCCGTCTTCAACGGCATCATTTTATTCCTTCTTTTTTGCAATTTTATTTTCTTTTACGATGGTGAATTTGAATTTTACCTTAATTTGACTATTACTGACGAAAAACATGTTTGTTCTTGTAAGATTGATGCTGACAAGCACTTCAAATTTTCCATCGTAAGTGTTGGGTTTCTGTTTGACATGGTCTGACCAGTTCCTGATTTGTGTTTTTCACGTTTTTCAATTTCCAGTCACCCCAATTACTCCAGAGAGCTGATCATTTTGAAGAAGGTACCCTCCTTTGCGAGAGTTTCACGTCATGAAATGCAATGCTTTCACACGGCAAGATTGTTCATGCTTTTTGCACCCCGCCCCCAAACTAAAATGCACAAAATAAAACCCTGTTCGGAGCATTTGGACCATGTCCTTGAAAAATCCAAAAAATTACATGCGATCTGGAATTCTGAAAATTGAATCCAGTGGACACCCTGTCAATAAGATGATTGACTTGCATGCAGTGTGACATCTGTGTACCTGCTTCTATCCGCTGTTGCAGGGCATACCAATTTGTTTTTAAGGATCTGTTAAACTTCATGCTCGCAGAACTTATATTTCCACTTCCGGTGGTCTTTAAAAAGCATCTGGAAGTGGTTTGTGTCGTTAGATGCATCGTTTCTTGTCCTAAACAACATCATGTCATCATCCATTGAATTTTTCCAAATGGGCACCTATTTGGTATTATTTTGGTCTAAATATTCTAAATTGGTGCTCTTGAGAAATTCAGAATTTCGCTTGTGTTCTGCGGCCAAGGAATATAAAACAAAAATATCCTTTCACCATTTCAGTTTTTATTGATTTTTAGTTTTTCCTATTCCCCCTCTTTCTCGTCTGTGTGATTTGTTTTTTGTTTCACTTTTCAATGACAAATTTTGACATCGCTATCACTGCACTTCTTGTGCGATTTGATTTGCGGACAGATTTTTAATCGGGTTCACATTGTCATTTTTCCATGGTCCCAGTTTTCCCACTTCGATCACAATACGGATGCATGACAGTTTCATTGCTTTGCATTTTTTGGGTATTTTGCGGTTGTGATGAATTTGTCTAACTAACAGTTGTCCAATTAAAAAGCAGCAGCTTTGTCACCAACTCTAGAACACTATGTGTGGCACTCTGCATTCCACTTTATATCGGCCAAACAAAGTGTGTGCCCCGCGAACTCGAAAGTCCAGAGGGGGCTTTGTAAGGTTCCTGAATATTTTGCCAGATGCTAATCCTGGTGAAGCACAGTTATTTGTTTCTTTGAGGCCAAGGAACCTCACCACTAGGACAAACAGGTTCTGAATGGAGCAAAGACTCCCTGACTTGTAATAATAGCCAGCCAAGTTAGGGCTAGGACTTACTGTGTGCTGGAAGTGCATCTATTCAGTGTGTTATTTGTCGAAAAATACGTGAGGGGGATGCCCACTAATCCGCAGGGCCGTCATATCAGGTTTTCGCAGGGGGGGCATTACACGGAAAGAATATGGCGGCGACCCAGAGGGGGGTCTTGGGGGTGCCCCCCAGTTTTCGTGGTGTCGGGCGGAGCCCCAGCGGGGTACCAAGGGGCAGAGCCCCTGGCGGGGGGTCTGGGGACAGAGCCCCCCAGAAGCTGGAGAAATTTTGAAATTTGGGGTTAATTTTGGGTGCAAAATTGGTGTTCCTGAGGGTATATTTTCAGCATTTGAGGCGTTTAGATCACATAATGCATGCAGGCAATGATTTATTACATCAGCCAAGATGCAATTTCCCATCAGTGCATTTGTCTCTTCGCAGCAACCGCATTCTTCGATTTCCGCTTTTGTTTCCAAACCAGCTGAACTTCAACAAATTTTTGACTGACCTGAAGATTCTGGGGGGCGAAGCCCCCAGAATCTTGAGAAATTTTGAAATTTGGAGTTCATTTTGGATGCAATATTCGTGAAATTGAGGCTAAATTACTCATGCTTGTTATTGAATTTTATTCCCACAGAAAAAGAGCAACCGGAAACAAAGAAAAAACTTCCCAAATCAAGTTTTCCCATCTGAAATCCTGATGTTGGGGGGAAAATAGTGTCCCTGGCGGGGACAAATTTCGCAGCTGACGTTGGGGGGATGAACACGGAAGTTAGGGGGAAATCCCCCCCATCACCCCCAACAAATAACACACTGCATCTATTTGATGACAACCATTGATAAGAAAGAAGCTAATTGTCGTCTTCCTTGGAGTTTTACTTCACAGCATCGTCATCTGCTTCAAGGCGGCTATCAATGCATCTGTCCTCTGCTTGACGATTAATGGTCGTTCCCCTGCTTTTGCTGCCCTTCTGCTTTTTATTATCCCGTGTCTTCAGTGCACCTCCTACCTACGACCGTGTATTCCCTATTTTTCCCCTCTCAACTGTGATCAGATAACGTGTCCATCGACTAGCGAAGACGTTCTGAAGACAGAATTACTCCTTGGGGATGAGAAACTTTCTATCCTAAGAGCGAACCCTTACAGCTTTGCTCACGCTAAACTTCTAGCTCTGCTGCATGTCTGGTCTTTGTGTCTGGAATAGCAGGGTGCCAATGATGGCGCTCTGGTCTTGGTGCCACTGAGCACCAGCGTATGGTGCTCTGGACTGGAAGAGGGAAGAAAAGACCATTTTCGAACCAATGCGTGCAAGAAGCAAAATAAAGTGACAGTATTTAAAATGATTGCAAGCAGGTCGTACTGGGAAGAATGAGATGCCTTCAAATCGATGCAAGCAAGTTATAACGGAGAGGAGAAGGGGTATTCCAATCCGAATGGGAAAAATTGCTCAATGTGAACCCGGGATGAGGTTTGAACTTTGCTGTCGTGGCCAGCTGCATTGACCAACAAATATTTTTCCAGCACTTAGCTTTTCATTTGATTCTTTTATTCCTTTTTTGTGTTGTGATGTGCAATTGCAATTTGTAAACAGGACAGCAGAGGTCAACAGGTGACACAAACTTGTGGTTTTATGCCGCAACACCTCACTTGGAAGGCATTGTAACAATTATTTGACAAGTGTATTACGATATTAACATGTGTAAATTATTGATTGGCATTGCTAACTACTTGAGTAACATTTCCTTTACGCATCTGTTTTCTGCTCTTTTTACAAATTTTGTCGTCTGTGTAGAATTGTAGAAATCTACAGAAAAAAAATGTAAAAAGTGTACTCTCAAAATTGAGTTTTGTGAGGTGATTTTTGTTGTTTTGTTGTGGCATTTTATTTTCTGTGCAGTATTTGGTTCAAGAGAGCATCCTTCAAGTGGTATCTCCTGTCATGATTGTTTCCATTCCTTGTGGTGGTAACCCAAATTACTTGGCAGCCCAAATTTCTCTTGGCAACCCAAATTACTTGGCAACCCAAATCACTTGGCAGCCCAAATTACTTGGCAACCCAAATTACTCTCGGCAATCCAAATTACTTGGCAGCCCAAATTTCTCTTGGCAACCCAAATTACTTGGCAACCCAAATCACTTGGCAGCCCAAATTACTTGGCAACCCAAATTACTATTGGCAACCCAAATTACTATTGGCAACCCAAATTACTTGGCAACCCAAATTACTCTCGGCAATCCAAATTACTTGGCAGCCCAAATTTCTCTTGGCAACCCAAATTACTTGGCAACCCAAATCACTTGGCAGCCCAAATTACTTGGCAACCCAAATTACTATTGGCAACCCAAATTACTATTGGCAACCCAATTACTTGGCAACCCAAATTACTCTCGGCAATCCAAATTACTTGGCAGCCCAAATTTCTCTTGGCAACCCAAATTACTGGCAACCCAAATCACTTGGCAGCCCAAAATTACTTGGCAACCCAAATTACTATTGGCAACCCAAATTACTATTGGCAACCCAAAATTACTTGGCAACCCAAATTACCCTCGGCAATCCAAATTACTTGGCAGCCCAAATTTCTTGGCAGCCCAAATTTCTTGGCAACCCAAATTACTATTGGCAACCCAAATTACTTGGCAACCCAAATTACTCTCGGCAATCCAATTACTTTTCAGCCCAAATTCTTGGCAACCCAAATTACTCTTGGCAACCCAAATTACTTGGCAGCCCAAATTACTTCGCAATCCAAATTACTTGTTCGAGCACCCTTTTTCGGTTTCCACTTCGCTAGATCATGCATCACCTGCTGTCAGGCACTTGTGACCAAGTTGTTTCGACTTGCGACTCCTTATGGGCCCAAAATTAGAATTTCGAGCCTATCCTGTTCATTAGAAGAGGTGGAACATCCGGGAGCCACAAACAAGTGAGATAGAATGCTATTCTCATTTTTTTACTGTACAGCTTTTCTGTGTGGATGCCTGAAATAACTGAAAGTCACAGCACCTTGTGAATGCTTTCTTTTGTCTGGAAGGGGATCTGGGTACTTTTATTGGCCTGGACGTGGATGAGGGGTTTTTTTGCTTTCAATTCCATGGACGGTGATTTTTTTTTAATGCTTCATTCAGCCTGAATGGGTGTATTGACTGCTTTCATATGGATGGATGTGGGTTTTGTTTGGACGACAGTTGGCTCTGTCTGAGTTGTAGCAAATGCTGTGCTGTAACCTGTTTTTCCTGAAACATTTTCATTCTGTCAATCAGCCACTGATCTCAAACCTTCCTGTTGTGGGTCCGTAGACAACCTGACAATGGGTCATCCATCATGGAAGATGATCTTTTTCCATCACCAGGCTATCCTTCATTCAGCCATGAACCGCAATTGTGGACGAAGCTTCATCAAGCACTACAATTTAGGACCTCTCGCCACTCAATTCTCTTTGCAATTTATCCTCTCATGATGTGACCTGTCCCCCTTTTTACTTCAGTGCATTTCTTTGTTTGCTAGTCAACACGACCATTTTAACTTTTTATTCCTTCCTTGTTTTTTTGTCATGTTGAATTTATCAAAATATGAAGAAATGAATTGGTTTTAACTAGGTAGGAATTAGGATCGATAACAATTTAGGTTGATTTGAGATTGTTGTGTGCCATTTCAATTCTGTGACGAACAAAATACGAGTGTTTACGGCAAAAAAATGACGTTTTGAATGGCTGTTGCATGCGAACAACAGCCATCGGTCTGCACTTTGATTCAACACCTCGAAAATGATCACAGTGCTGTTTTTTTAATAACCTTTAATCTTTTTTATTTGTTCTCGAAACACCTTTTCCAAAGAGATGATTCACAAAAAAAGTTTTCTTTTGCAGCCAACTGAGGGGACAGGTGCATTTTGTGTTGTCAATAATTTATACGGGGGTCATTCATAAAGTTTTGAGCCTAACAGGGAAAGAGGCATTTTTGGGTGCGTTTGATGCCTTGACATTGAAGCTTGATTCTTTACAGAACTTCCTGCAAATTTTTAATTTGAACCATTTTTGATTTTTGTTTATTTTATGGCCATTTCAAAAAGAGCTCCTGAAAGTCAGAAACTGACAAAAATTGCAAATGAGAAAAAACGACTTTTTGGACAAAAGGTTCATTTTTGTCAAAGCCGAATGCATGTTGCCTTTGGTACCATCATTGCCCAGGGGATGATTCACTAGAACTCTCACTACTTTCCGAGCGAGTTCGAAAAAGTTTGAACTCCAAATGCACTTTGGAAATTTAACCAAAATTGATCTTCGACCAAAAAGTGGTTTTTTCTCATTTGTCGTTTTTTGTCAAATTCTGATTTTCAGGGGCTCTTTTTGAAATGGCCAGAAAATAAAAAAATCTGTAACGGTACAACCTGAAAATTAGCTGGAACTTCTATAAAGAACCAAACTTTGATGCCAAGGCATCAAAATAACCCAAAAAATGCCTCTTTTCTTGTTAGGCTCAAAACTTTTTGAACGCCCTTCGTACAAGATAAAGAAAAATGCTTTTCCCATGCACGAGTGTCAGATTGCAAGAAGGGATAAACTTGAAGTCGATGCTCATCTGCATGGGTGGGGTGGGGTTCCACGCAACTGGATGTTGCCATTCAGTCGCCTGCACGAAAGACAGGATGTTCAGAAAAGTAATGAACTAACACCCTCATGTAGTTGTTGTAACTCATGACACTCTTGATTTCCCTGCTGAATCCTTTGAACAGGCCCTTGCAACACTGTAAAAATAAACTGAGCTCTATTCATTTGTTGTCACACTGAACAACACAAAGAAACTGAATTTGGAAGATTGGATCTTTTATCCTGCTCCTGATGTGTCAAACAACATTCTGTTTTGTCTTTTCTTATATTTTTTTTGGGAAAATGTACAATCGGGCGTCCCTGTACAAATGGGAAAATGTACAATTGGGAACCTTGGGGACAGCCACCTGGTGGAAGGGATCCACTAAAACAGAATAAATCCCTTCAGCAGGCATATTGGGGACATGGTCTCACAAAAAGGCTTAACACCCAATAATATTTGGCTTGTTTTGGCATCAAATTTTTTCACTTTGGTGTTCTTGCCTCAACAAATGTACACGCACGCACACGTTACAAATCCACACTGAATTGGACAAGTAAGCTCGATTGTGAGATGGAAGAGCAAAGAAACCCATGCCACTTTTTTGGAGCAACAAGCTCATTTCAAGGGGAATTTTTCCAGGAGGCATTGGGACTTACTTTGCAAATGAATAATCGCCTTGTGTGTTTCTGCATTGGAAATGATGCATCATCTTCTCAGGTTTTCCAAGTTCGTTTTCTGCTGAATTCCTTTTTGCTGCCCCTGCAGGAATCTCATCAGGTATAAGGAGCTGCACTTGGTGGGTAACTACGGAAAGACATGATGCGTAATCGTGGAGGAAAATTTTGTTGACTTTCATTAAAAAATCACTGCAAGCAATAAACTTGCATAATGAAGACAAGTGTTGGGTATTCATCTTCCACAGAAAAGTTGCAGGGATTATCAATCTTGATAACCAAAATGCGCCGCATAAGCATGTTGTGGTGATGTGCCTTGTTTTGGGATCAAGGTTCAAAAAATCTACAAGTTTCAAATCCTATCGTATTTCTCCCCCATCACACGGGAGTTACGAATACAATCCCTGCAGTTAAAATTTTGCTCTGTGATCACATCTCCATGCAAAGAAAATCTCACCTTGACGAAATTTATGCAAAATTGTTCCAGTCAGTGAAAGTCCTGGAGGTTATTTTGCAAAACTTTGTGCGCAAACTATGCTTTGTCTTTGAGTAATATGATTTGCTTTTCTCAGTGTGTTTCGTGTTGTCTTGTGCAGTGTGCTTTTCATCGGCAAATATATTTTAACGGGTTTCATTTCATTTGGATTAAAACTATTTTTTAACCAAGCTTGGTGATTTCATTTCTGTTGCCAATGTAAGGATCGGCTGAAACAGGCCCACTGAATCATTGATGTTGCAAAATGGGGCTTCTATTTTCTGAAACAACTGGCAAAAGCCACTGGAAATAGGTGACATTCCTGTGCTGGCTGGAGCCAGTATTTTTTTTTCTTTCTATGTTGAATTTTCCTGCACCATTTTCAAAACACATTCGTTCAAGCATCATTCTTCATCATTTGCGAAGGCATATTTTGCCCTTTTTGGCTCAACAAGTGAAAACCCCTTGACATCATTTGGGTCAGTGAAACCACTAAATTAGGAAATCGTTCCGAGTCGGAGAAAGTGCAAAACAACAAAAGGGACAAAATTTTCACCATGACAAATCATGGTTTCATGGTTTCTCTCTGAGTTAAACCTGTTGAAGTGAGGTGTGGTTACTCATGCTGGTGCCCTGACTGAACGTTGGCTCATTTTGGGTCCAAATATGTGAACCGTGGGTAAAAAATGCTAAATATTGGAAGGAAGGAACGACCATTTTGCGGACTTCAGATGAGCGAAACGCATTGCTGTGAAGTCTGCTAAATAGTCGCGACTATTTTGCGGACTTCACATTTTTAGCCAGCGTGCGGATAAATTACGACTTTTATGCAGACTTGACTTTTTTGCGGATCCGAGGTGCCCGGGCGCTGCGGTTTTTAAAACGACAATGCGATTCCTGAAACAGGGGTTGATCCTACAGGATATCACTCCACTGTGCTGGGTATATTATCGCTCAAGCAGAAAGCATGGTCGCCATGTGCAATGCATTGCCACAGCGCAACTTGTATACGAGTATGTAAGCGCAATCTTGCGATATGTTTTCAGCGTTGTGATTTCAGGCTGCATGCCGCATGAGTAATGCCTCGTTAACATTTTATAGCATCCCTTTCCGCTACTCTCTGCTTCTCTTGCAGCCATTTAATAGCATCTATTTCCGCTGTTCTCGACATCATAGAGTGGGCAGAAGCTGAAGAAACATATGGATAAAAAGCCAACTATTTATACCTCAGGACCTATTCTATAACGACTAACCTCCCAAGTGCCTAGGAAATTACGGGTCCGGACATCTCGTAAGTTGGCGCGCAATTTATCCGTAAGAAAAGAATGAACAATGGTGTTACCAACATTACATGATTCACCGAGATACAGAACAAATCCACCGTTTTACAGAAAACAAATAGGTGTAGGTACATCCACGAGTGAAACAAAACTATTGGACAAATAAACTTGGTAGTTTACACCTACTGTGTCCTCCAACTTATCTTGACAACTATGACAGGGCAGTAGTGTTTCTCAGAAAATAATCACAAGTCGAAATCTAATTTTTTTTTTTTTTTTTGTTAAACGTCGGCTCATAGTAACAATCGAAAAGAGGACACCTTGTTTAACAAAAAAAAAAAAATAAAAAAATAAATTCTGGACAAATGAACTTGAAAGTATTCCATGCCCTCCAAATTGTCTTGATAAACACAGGTCGGAATCTAATTTTTTATTTTGTTTTTGTTAAACGTCGGTTCATTGTTAACAATGGGAAACAGAACACCGTGTTTAACAAAAAAATAAATAAAAAAATTAATTTTGGACAACTGAACTTGAAAGAGAATACTGTGCCCTGCATATTGTCTCGATAAACACAAGACGGAATCTAGGTTCCATAATCTATTCGCTGAGGCCACTCATATACTGCAGGAAGATACCATTCTTAACGACAGCCCGATGAATTGGCACAAAAAGTCAAAACTTCTTTTCTGGAGTGCAACGCGTTCTATGAATCACCCTGTATAGCGCACCCATGCTCCATCCCATTGTAACACCCATGCATCACCCTTGATCGTTTGCCTTCTGCGTTTCTTTTGCTTCTTTGTCACCCCCTTCAATGCCGGATGTTCGATTATGTGCGCTGCACTTCATCGGATTCAATTCTGAGTCCAACTCCTATTCGTCTGAAACAACAGTGGTACAGTAGCGGCGGTATTAATGTACTCATACACGTACAAAGTTGATTGCTCAAATGTTAGTAAAGAGATCCACGCTGCAGAATTTAAGACACTCTTCTTCAAGTGGTGTCAAGTTATGACACCTGTGGAATTCATTGTTGCAGTCTGACGTTTTAATTTCTAGCGCCTGATGCATATGAGCATAAAGAAAGAAAATCGATTTCGAAAGCAAGAGTTATGGGAAAACTCATGTATGTGTACATTAATTCCGCCGCAACTTTCCAACCAATCAACCCCACGTAGCCCAACACGAACAAATCCACTTGAACAGTGTGTTTCACACAAAACATTCGGTGAAAAGGAACAGTTACATGCGTTTTCCGGTGTTTCTGCGGAGCATCACCCTGTGCTAATGCACAAGCAGGATATGAGTTCAGAGGTTCACAATGCGAGACCATCAAGCCACAAAAAGTCGGGAAGTCGAACTGCACGCCATATGACTTCCAATCAGCCGTGGATGTATGCATTTTACTTTTCACAGGAGTTCCACCTTTACTGGCAGAGGCGTTGCAAGGAAATACCAAGCGCGCTCCTTACTCCTGCTGCATGAAGACAGAAACCGAAGGTTTCGGCGGGTGTCTCTGTTAGGTCTGCAAAAAGGTCGTTTTATTGTCTATGGAGAGGGACGAAACCAAGTATCAATTTTTTGAACCCAAAGTCAAGAAAAACAGCACTTTTTCCAGAGAGTCATGTCAACAAAGCTTACAAGAATTTGTGGTTTTCTTCTGCCACAAAGTCAACAGGCATGGGAAGGAAGCAATGAATATCAAAAATTGGACTTTGTCACTCCATTTTGGCACTTGGTTGTGTCAAATTGGTCAAGATTTGTTTCTCAACAGTTCTCCGATCATTGGTTCCACATTTTCACAAGATCATATGAAAATGTGGAAAACATGTTTTGGTTATTGGGATAAATTTGATATAATTTGCATGGAGTTTCATTGTCATGATATATCCTGAAAATGTGCCCTGGGAAAAAGTCACGATGGCAATTTTGAAGTCGGAAATGAACATTCTAAAGCCAGAAATGAATTCTTCACAGTTGAATTGGTGAAACACATTGCTAACTGAATGTCTGACTTTAATTATTGGGCACTTCCAGACCTCTTGGAGCCTTGAAAATTTGGTATTGGGACCGCTTTTCATCACTTGAGAATGGGAAGAATATGAAAACTGGTGTTTTGACCCATCCAAGGGGTGGTTTTGGGCGTTTTGAAAATTTTTGAAACTATACGTATTAACCCCTGTAACATTCTCTTGTAAAAGTAAGCCTGTTTCGACCAGGATCCAAGATGTTGTTTCATACTTGTGGTGTCTCACCAGTCCCAGAAGAAACTTCTCAAGAAGCGGTCCTGGGGATTGAGAAAGCACCACGGGTCTGAAACACCTTGTATCATGGTGGTCCCGGTCAAAACAAGCTTTTACTTTGACGTCTGGCCAAACGGAATACCACTCCCAGGTCTGGGAATATCTAATTTTTAGGGCCAAAATGCTCAGAAAACATCACAGTAGCCGGGGGGGAAAACACTCCCCTTTTCGGGTGCCCCCACGAAACCATGAACAGCAGCTTTTCTGGGCCTGAATTTTATTTCATGCATCCTTCTTCGAAAATTTGAGTTTTCACATCCCCATCTCGACACCTTCACCACCCCAATATTTGCAGATCCCAGCTGAACCAATATGTGCGACAGTTATTTTACAAATGTATATCATCATCTCTCATCCCCCTTGCATGTGTGACAGCTTTTTTGCAACGTACTTCACAGGCACAAACCAAGATCTGTGAGCGCATACAAAAGGAGGCCATCTCAATGAGAAAACAGAAATCTCGAAGGCTTTGTGATGCCAAAAATGTGACGTCATTGGAGGATGCTTGAGACTTCCGCCAATTGCATGGGAACCTTTTCTTTTGCTTTTCCGGTATGTTGCCACCGCAGCTGCCTTGCCACACGGCAGTGTCTCTGTTCTGTTATTGATGTTGTTTGACTTTCTGCTTGCTTTTCAGCCAAAATGACCAGAGAAAATTGTCTTTGCTGGAAATTCCAAGTCAGTTGCGACCAGGTAAACATGTGCCGGAGCACCAAAAGGTGTGATCGCCTTTGTTTTCTCATACTTCTTAGAGTGGGCAACTGCGCACTGCCAGATTTTCTGTTTCCTTCGTTTTTACACGGAACTGGTTTCCTGCCCAATAATATTCTTTCACTGGCAATGACGACACAAAATGGACCATTTCTGCATGCTGGGCAGAATTTTCTTGGTGGCGAATTTGTGCCCAAGTGGTCATATGTGGCAAGTAGCCAGGGATAACCGTCGAGGCGAAGCCTCAGTTGTGAATTCTCCTTGTCAAAGCGTAGATCTCATGTTTCTCGTGATGAGATTTCGACACGGGACTCGAGTAGGTTTTTTTGCCCATTACCAAAAAGGGCATCACGTGTTTTTCTATTTTCATCTGTCATCGAATTTGGAATCTGCTGGAAGAAATGCTTTTTTCATGTCAGAGTTACAATCTGGTAACATTCTGGTCGTACGTAGTACTCAGATTTTAAAAGTGGACTTGGAGAACCAGGCATCTTGTGCATGATCCAGCCAAAGGAAGATCTCACTTAAGCTGTTTTGAAAAAATTTGGTGCCTCCGGGATTTGAACCCACGACTTTCCAATCCACTTCAGTAAAAAGATGAAGACGCACCAATCAACTGTGCAGAACCTGAAAGGACGTGCTTGTTTCTTTCATGTTTGTATCGAGATCGGAATTTTCATCTGTGAACGTGCGTTGCTCTGAACTTGTAGTGGGTTCGCAAATCATTCCGACCTTTTGTAGTAATGGTCACCTGTCATGCCCACGTCTTTTTGCCTCCATCCCCCAAGTGGCCCTTGTTCCAATAATGGTTCATTTTTCAAACAAAACAACCAGGTGCATGCCACAAAAGTGCATTTTTTTAGCAGAAATTCTAAGCACCTTCTAAAAAATTTCTAGAAATTCTAAGCACCCCAGAAATCTATGTTGGTTAGTTTCTGCCTTTTCCTCCAATTGCGTCACAACTCAACAACCAATCACAACACGACTGAAAACCCTCCATTGAGACTACCTCCTTTCATACGAATACCGACTTTGGCACAAACTATTAAATGATTACATACGAAATCAAATGGGGCAGCTACAAACGCAATCAAATGGACCAACAATGCAACTCAACTGCAAAAACTTAAAAGGGGAGAAACTTTTGTTTCTGTTGCATAGTCAAGTTTTTGCAGTTGAGTTGCATTGTTGACCCATTTGTTTGCGTTTGCAGCTGGCCCATTTGCTTTCGTATGAATCATTTAATAGTTTGTGCCAAAACTTTGTTGTAATGTGGAACTTTCATTTCTACTTGGATAATGGAAGTGACAGATAAATGGAAAAACCATGTGTGTGGAATCCTTTATATTTTGTGCCAGTACAAAGTGAGCCGTGAGCATTTATCGAGCATGAGCTTTCTGTTCAAAGAATAACTTCTGCCCAGCCTTACTGTTTTCAGAATCAAACAGAGCAGAGGCGAGCACTGTGCTGCATCACAATTCAAGTCTCAACAACCAGAACTCTTCCTCAATACGCTTATAACAGGTAGTGGTTCATCTTGGCAGCGGCAGCATTGCTGCAGATGGGCCCGAATTTCTGCCTGGAATTTAGTTCATGCTATCCTCTGAGAGATGGCACTCGTTTCGGTTCTTGGGCCAGCTCGGAACAATGCGAGTGTGTCGAAACGCTCTGCCATGGCTGTGCACTGGCAACAGTAAATTAAATTTCTCATGAACCAAGTGGCGGATTTTGATGTTTCTTCTTGTGATTATAAGCAGAAAGATAGGCGATTCCTCATGTGCATAACAATCTCAAACTTTTCGTGAATAAAACCCCAAGACCACGCCGGGAATGAAAGCGTTTGAAGTAAAGATGCGAAGAAATTTGGGTCCCCCACACATTTTCAACAATTGTGCAAATATTTCCGTTTAAACATGGTTTCGACCTGCGGAAGAGTTTCAGATGAAGCTTTCAGCTATCCAAAAACAACAAAATCATTGCATTTGGACGTCATTTGCTGCTTTTATGAAGGAGAGAGCGCATCCCGATCGACCCGGTATATTCTGTTCTTTGAAATGCAAACACGCGCCATTGTGACACAAGTCATGCATGCAAACAAGCCCGAATTTTTGCCAATTCGTTCCTGTGTTCTCTGGAAGATGGCAGTGTTGTCATTTGTTGGGCTATTATGAAGCTTCCAAACTGAGCGGACGCCGAGTGATGCGAGTTGAACCACTACCTGTTATAAGTGTATTGGCTTCCTGTTGCAGTCATCAGTTTTCAAATGAAATCCTTGAATTTCTCCACTTCTAGTCTGCTCGTTAATCACAGCAACTCGACAACATATCGTGAGCTGATATCATACATAACATAGAATCTTGTACAGTCACAGCTATGCTACGGCAGTGGCAGTGCCGCTGGTTTGTGGCAGAAGCCAGATGAGAGGATGTGGTGAAAGGTTCTCCCAGAAGACTTCCTTCCACATCCTCTCTTTATTTGGTATGCAGCTCTTATGGGCTGCAATGAGGAGGTTTTTTATCTGGTCCTCACGGACTGGGTTTTCCCCCTACCTCCAGGGCCAGGCTCTGACGTTGGAACCACCCTGGTCCAGCTTCGGCTGGTTGAAAAAAAAAACAGTCAGCAACAATACTGACTCCCTTCATGCAAGTACCTTCATTGGATCATGCATGGCAGTCATTGTTTCTGTGGCTGTACATACCCATGAGAGAGAGAGAGCCGACAGCCATGGCCGGCATGGCACATCCATGATACCAGACATGTACAATCACAGAAATATACTGACTCCCATGATCCAATATAGGTGCATGTATTAAGTGAGCCA